>JAECUM010012450.1:0-123230 GCA_016617855.1 Megalonaias nervosa | reverse complement strand
TTTTAGGGAGAAGTGACTTCTCCTTTTGGTCAGAACAGGGAGAAGTGGAAGCTAAACAGGGAGAAGTGAGACCAAAGCAAGAAATGCAATATATATATATATATATATATATATATATATATATATATATATATATATATATATATATGGGTGTTCTCTTATTTAAATTATGCCCTATATTTCCCAGTATTCATATTTGCATTTAACATTGAATTTAAGCAGTACTTTATTTTCAAGTAGAAAGTTTTCTGAATTATTTTGGCCATATCAGGGCTCGAATTTAACACAAATTTCTTTGTAGTCAGAAGGACTAGCATACTGAGAAATTTACTAGTCCTGCCAAATCTTTACTAGTCCTGTCCACAAAACAATGTCACACACTTGTATTGAGATTAACAACAATTTTATTTCATAAATAGCATTATCATATGAAATGCAGAAGTACAGAAGTATAAATCCTGCTTCAAATCATCAATCAGTCAATTCACATTTCTTGTTTCTCAAGATAATCTAGATCCAATTCCAGAAAGGGATCCAGGTGTCCTTTCTCATCCTCCACCTCACCTGCACTCTGGGTCTGTATGGGGTTTGTTCTGGTCTCCTTACCTGTCTCCCTGAAATATTCCACAAATGTATTGCTGGTGATGGATCATATGTTGGAATATCATTTGTATGGAACATTCCAGTCACTGTTCACCATTTTCATTTCTGAGAATCCTCTCTCAGCATCAGCAGAGTGGGCTTGGATTGTCAGGATAAGGTCAATCAATGCCAGAATATTCTTGCAGTCAGCAGAACATGATTTTACAACTGTGGGCCAAGTCAAAGCATAAATGTTTTTGTAACTGCAAGATAACAGAATACATTAAGAAAATATTAATCTGAATAAATTTACATAAAGAAAACTGTAATGTCAATACTTAAATAAAGTTTCTTTTGAATTGTTTTAAAAGCTTTCTTTGTTTCTTTAAATGGTTACCTTTTGTAATCAAGATACTATGCTAAATAAAGAATTTTTAATAAATCTGGCATCAGTGATGTTTCTGGTATTTATTTTTAAATATTTGAATATACACCTACTTGCTGTAGACTAAACTCTTTAATATGTCCCATTCCAATTCCACTGCATCAGCATCCACACCTGCACTGACAAGCACTGGCCAGAAATGCTCCACCAAAATTGCCATGCTATTATCACCAAAGTCTGTATTAAACCAAAAGGTTGTATTTTAAGAAAATAATTTAGTGCTGAAGAAATATTTTATAACATTTGGACAACATCTACACATTTTTGTTATGGAACCCCAACTAAATAACTACATAAATCTATATATAAAAATATGAAAATGGGCAAAACATCAACTGTCTATTGAAAACAGTAATTGGAGATTACCTGAACTGTCCAGTGAAGCTGGCCATATCTTGAAGTCTGCTATCTTGCATGCACCTATAACACCATCATCAGCATCACTAAATCGGTTCTCAAGACATGAGATTAAGGATGTTGTCACTTCCTCTCTGGTCTTTTGGATCAAATCATCTTCACCAAAGTCTACACCTGTCAGCATAGAAATACGCCACTTCCTCGATAACTCATGCACAACGGGGTCCACAAACATAGACTGCGCTATAAGCGAGGGACCTCCAAAAATTGAAAATTGCTTGGATATCGAGAAAACAGCGGGGGGGGGTGTCGGGGTTAGGGAACTTCGCTGTTTAATGACTGAATCTTCATTTTACATTCACATCGATAATAACTTTTAATAATGCACTTTTTTTAAAGAAGTTGTTCATTATTCTGTTTAAATAACATTTATTTTCAAAATGTCCAACATGTGAGATTGTTTCAACTGGTTTCAACAACCATTACGTTTACACGAAAACGTGTATCACGTCACTGCTTTTTGTTTTCTTGATGAGTCTGGTTCCCAGAGTGGTATGGCATTGTATCCTGCCAAATTGGGAGTGAAAAGAGCAGGGAACTAGACTAACTGTTGATACACCACCAAACAAGATTCCTTTTGTTCAAAAAGCAAGTGAAATTTTCATTAGACAATCGTCTACGTCGAATCTCAAATTTTGTGCTGTTCAATTAGTACAGTATTGATATCATGATTTCATTGGAAGTAATAATGAAACTTTTTATCATTCTTGAGGATATCTCAAAGTGCCAGTTCAAGAATTCTCTGAAACTATCTTGCCCACAGTGGTCCGTATCTGTGAAACCAAGCTCTTTATTTTACGAAGTATAGTATTCTTTTCGCTTGGTTGCCGTGCTATCTTTGATCACAGTTATCAGTGAGTTGGTTAATTTAAGGTAGTTTATGTTACATACACAATAACATTTATAACGTGTTCAATTGATAAACTGAAGTGAGTTCACCCGACATACGACCGGGGCAGCGAGATTTTAATTTTGTACGATTTTCGTGCCTTTTAACTTTTCTTTTATTTCACCTCCATTATTTGATTCAAAAGACATAATTAACGTGATAATACAAAGGAGGCCAGCTTTTAATTCAGTGCAACAATGCAACAAATACTCCAGCTTTTAATTCAGTGCAACAATGCAACAAATACTTCAGCAAGTCAGTTATCAAAACACGGTTGGCACCTAAATAGGTTCTCAGAGAAGTGCTTGCGGACATAGCTATTACGGTAGATTGACACATTTTACGTTTAATTACAAGAGGACACATTGCATTTATGATGATTACATTGAAAAGGAACTAGAAGATAGAACTAGAACACAAATTTCAATTGATAAAAAAATTATTTAATTTGTATTTATTTATTAAAGTACTGCCTCCGCTCGATGTAAGTGACATTTTCATTGATCGAAATTTCCTTACATATGGTTAATTGTGGTGTGCTAGGAATGTCACTTGGAAAGGAAATGTAAAAAAATTGTATGACTTATTTTTAAATTTGGTATTTCATAATGTTGATTAAAATTTCCAGGTCCTATCTACCGTTTCCCTATCATAAGAATTATTCCTCTCTTTTCTGTCATTTTCATTCAACTTTTGCTTTTTTTCCGGCGGCTGAACACCCTTCTATAAAACGTCACATTTTGCCTGTCTTATAAGGAGGGAATTGTGCCTCGTTTTGAAATACGAGATGTTACAGTATAGCTGACGCAAATTATTTAAAGTAAGAAAAGGAATGGCACAGTGTCCTTTATATAAGAAAGTCAGAGCAAGAAACATGTTTCAAAACATGTGCCTTTGCCCTTCCCCTCCCCCCAAAATTAAATGGCCTCTCCTTAATAAAGACTGACTTAAGCGGATGTTCTGCAGAATCAAAGCAGTGGCTATTGTAAACACTGTTATAAAATATTAGCACCAGAATATAATGTTAGTTTGAGCTTGGAAAAGGTGTGTTCCCATCAAACGAAGCCATCTGACTTAGCGTCTTGTATTTAACAGCTCCAATTACGGTCTCATTATTAATACTGTAAGTTTGGTAATTGTTCCTAATTAATTGGACCTCAATGTATTGTTGAAATTAATAATAAGGTGGAAAATTTTCAAATCTTAGATGCCAATGCTCAGAGATTTTAATTCCCAACAAATGTACGGCATTCTGCTTGGGTATTTTCATGTGTATTCAATTATTTGCTCATTCTAGCAAGGGAAAAAATATAAAAACTATTCTTATCATCATAGAAAAAGTAGTTTTATGGAAAGGATGTGTCAATAACGTAATCGTAATAAATTGATCTAATTCTTAATTATTTTGATGCAAATGTAAAATATGCAGTTTCCTGTTTGTGACTTTTGGAGCATTTGGCTAGTGAGAAAAAAAAGAAAAACAAAACCCTTAAACATGCAAACTAATTTCTTTGAATAGTTTTTGCTGTGTTCTTTTATGTGGTATACCGCTCTGTAGTTTGTTACTGTGGTCGAGTGAATAAAGCGTGACACCACGTCATTTTTCATTTAATTCGTTATCAGATTAATTAGGATCAATTACCAAACTTCTGTTGTTAATGACGGGACCATAACTGGAGCAGTTAAGCAAAATGCACAAAATCAGGTCGCTTCCTGTTATAGAAACGCACCTTTCTGAGGCAGAAATTGACTCATCTTCTCATGCTTATATTTTATGACTGTATTTACAATGGTCACTGCTTTGATTCTACAGGACTGGCGTAAACAAACACTGACTGTTGATAACCGAAACTTACTAGCCCATCGGACTATTAACATTATGAAAGTTACTAGTCCGACAGAAATCTACTAGCTTCAGGCTAGTGGACTACTGCTAATTTCAAGCCCTGGGGTAGAATTTGAATCGGTAATCCATCTGGTTGTCTGTCTGGCACACTATTCACTGAGACAGACTCTCCCAATAAGTATTGGTAAAGTGTAAATATCAGCTGCATTACACTTATTTGGTTAATTAAAAAAAATGTATAAAATGTTAGAAAGAAAAAAATGTTCAGAAAAAGAAAGAAAATACTATTGCAGAAGGTGGAAAAATGATTGAGTTTCAAAAAGTAGGACAGTTGATGAGTTCTTTCCTGATTCAAGGAATAGTTTTGAGACAAAACATTGTTGACCAAGTGACTGTTCACATGAGTGTCATGTTGATGAAGTACTGCATTGAGTAGAAGAAATGAAAAATTTCAGGATTGTTTCATCACTTTTAAGACTAGACCCAATCTTATGGCAGTAGTGCCTAGGTTGGTGGATTTCAATCAGATTTGGCGTGCATCTCAGTATTGATGAGACCTGGAATTAATTCAGTTTCCTGCATTCCACTTTATCCTTTGGAAACTCCTGATTTTGTATCCTTATTTGCTTTGCAGGACGTAATTTACTCAGGAGTGTTGGATATTTTTTAAAGCCAAATTTATCATACACATTTATATTGATGAGAGCTTGAATGAGTTTTCTATCATTCCACATAATCATTTAGAGGAATTATGTTTGTTGATTGTCTATTCCCCCCCCCCAAAATTGGTTGCCGAACAAATGGTTTCTCTGTTTAAAGTCTCATTGAGCAATTTGTAATAAGAATGGTCCTATTTGATGAATGCAACACTAATTTTAGTATGGTTTTAATAATTGATATATTTCTTTTCAATGCAGTTGAAGAAAGAAGTCAGAATGGAGGTTTTCACATGAATAAGAAGGAAATTCTGTCTTTTGTGCTTTATGTATGTCTGTGGCCGCAAAGGTAAGAGTTGGTAAAGTATGATATTGATTGAATTTTAAAGAAAAGGAAAGTTAACAGAAATGAATGATGTCCGAATATAATGCAGGGATGGCGTAGTAGAAAAAAATCGTTGCCAAACACATGTCACTAAACAATTCACTGAGATATTCATTGTTGCCAGTAGCACAAGGCTTTATAGTTGTTTACATGCTACATGTATGTGGCCTAGATTTTGGTCAACTGGAGATCATCATGCCGAGGCTACCAATGAGATGAGGAAGTTAATAGCGATATGAAAACATGTGAACAAATTAAAAAGTTTAAGAAAATCTTTGAGACCAAATATCTATGGTTTCAAAAGATTTTAAATTTAATTTGCATTTTATGCCACCTTTGGTAGCAGTCGTAAACCTAAACATTTTTCCTGTAAAGGAGAAACTTTCATGGCACAGTAAAAGTATTCCAGTCATGTTGGAAAATGCAACAGTCAATCAGATTCAATTGCTTTTATTTAAGTTTGGTGCTGGCTTCATTTGATGAAATGTGCTTTGTTTTTATTGAAGATTATAGTCTGCTAGCTTAATGAAGGGTGGGTGTGTTATTGAAGTCGGAGCTAGATGCAAACTTTCGAGGATCAAACAAATGCTGGTTTGTTATTGCCGCAGTAGCATCAAATAATTCTAGAACATTGTTCTACACCGGGTTTTTTTTGTTTGTTTCATATGCATAGTGTTTATACAGAACAATCTGTGCTTCAGAGGCGATCAGTTTTCTTTGAAGTTTCAGTAAAACTTTATTTCTGGGGTACATTTTTTAATAAAATGGTCATTTGTTCAATTGTTGCCATTCCAGTTTTTGCTTTTGGAGGTTGATCGATTGTAGCTAATCTGGTAGCATGACTATTGGAGTGTATCACAGCATACAGTATCAATGCCTGGTTTCTGCATAAGCAGATTATGATGTAAAAAATACGCATTTAAGATGTGTTTGTCAATATAAACAAAGGATTAGTTTATGTGACAATAGATAGATTCCATTGCATTTTATATCTAAGTTTGCAGCTCACTTTCATGGTGCCTTTGAATTTCTCCACCCTAAACCCAAGGTCGTATATACATGTTTAAACTATCAAGAAATGTTGTAGCCAAAAAATTGCCAGATGGTATATTTGTAGCCAATAAGTAAAATAATTGCAATTTGCAACATTGGCAAAGCCCTGCGCCATCTGATAATGTACTACTAATGCATGCTATAATTTGTATCATTCACTCAATATTTTATGCATTTGTCCCCAAAAGAGAGATTGCAAGTGGAGTCAGATGAGTAAGATAATGGTTGCATTTATTATAGGATTAAATGATCATGGTTGGGTATTTAAATTTTACCTAATCATTCACAAAGTAAATAAACCGCTCCGGTGGCCTAGTGGTTAGAGCGTCCGCCTCGGATGCGGGAGGTCGTGGGTTCGATCCCCGGCCGAGTCATACCAAAGACTTACAAAAATGGTACTAACAGCTGCCTCGCTTGGCGCTCAGCATTAAGAGGTTAGTGTTAGGACTGGTCGGCCTGGTGTCAGGATAATGTGACTGGGTGGGACATCATGCTACATGTCTGCGGCATGATGCCCTAGTGCTAGACATCACTATAAACTGCCACACTGCAGACATCGTAGCGATATGACTGAAAAATTGTTAAAGCTACGTTAAAAATCCAAATCACACACACACACACAAAGTAAATAAAGTCCAAAAGACTTTATGTTAACTTTTGAGCGATTACGTAGCAATTTACACATAGATAAATACTCAACCATGACCATTTACTATTTATAATTACAATTTTCTTCCTTCTGTCATTATATCAACAGATTTCATGAACAAAGCATTAAAATGTACCCAGCATGTAGTTTTATTTCATTGCCTGTTCATGCAGCACTAGAATACATAACTATGTCTTTGCTAGCCAAGAGTTGTTGAGCCCTGAACCATGCAGGACTCACATATTTTGATATGTTGATTTCAAGTTACAAGTCATGATGGAAATGCATTGAAATTTGCATTATATGTAGGAACCATCAATGTCGGTGTTATATTATAAAGGCCCATTACAAAAACTCTGTAACTATAGTAAAAGTCATGCAGATTATTTAGGCATTCAACACTATTTCAGTAATGGGTGTCATTTTTTTGAATATGATTCTGCATACCTTTAAGTGACAAGTATTCACTTCATTTGGATTCTTATACATCCACATTCCTTTGGAAGGTCATTATTTAGATGCTCTGCGAAGTGCATACGGCAAGATCAGTGTTAAAGTATGTATACATTTTTGGACTAAATGAACCTATGGGTGTGATCCAGTACAATCTGGATTGAATGTCACGTGCTGTGATGTCACAATGAAAGCTGTGAATATTGATAAACAAATTCGTACTACCCTATATTGTGATGATTCCACTTGAAGTGCCCTTTACTTGATGCAGGTTTAACATGTGGCCACCTATGTTAAGGACTATAGAGATTGATAATTTTCATCTGGAAGTTTCAGGATGACAGTTAAGGTGCAGATTATTCAATAATCAGGATAGAATAGACCTTGGTTAAAGAAAATTAGTGTTAACATTTCAAAGAACAATTTATATTTAATTTAAAATGAGTAAATATGCATACATGGCCTGTGTGACTTGTACTAGAGTGATTTCCTTGCTGAGATGTCCTACCAAACTGGTTTGAATCCATGAAGTTATCAGTTTTATTTTTTCTCCATAACCAAGAAGCTACCAGTTATGTAAAAAAAATAACCAGAATAAAAATTGTGGGTATTAAAACTGCTGACTTAAATAGTTAACTATTGGCACCATATTGTACATAAATTGGTTTATTGTTGTTAATGTGCCCTGGAGATTTGTGCCTGTTTCATTTGTTCCTTAGAGTTTAGGCACTTGGTAAAAAAATAAATTCACATTTTCTTCCATAATTTCTTATAACTTGTATCATGTTGCAAACATTTGGCATAAACTGATGCCATTTGATTGGTAAATTGCGTAAGAGAGGTAGATGGTTTTTTTTTATGTTTAGACCTTGTTCGTAACACTAGGATTCGTCATTTTTATGCTGATAGTTTACTACCGTTTCATGTCAGTTGCATACAGATTTTTACAATAATTTATAGCTCATTGAGCTTAACATTTTGTTAATGTCTTTAGTCTTTAATTCATCAAAAAATGGTAGTGTAGAGGAAAGCACTACAAGTTGATGAAAACTTCTTTCTTAATTCATTTTAGGCAATGCATGTGCTGTTTTAAGGATCTCCGCAACTTTGAGAAACTGAATAGTATGATACAAGATGCTTTAAGTGTTGGCATTCGTGTCATACAAACCCTTCCTGAGGATATTGAGAAAGAAATTCAGCAGACAACAAAGGAAGAGAAATGTGAAGAAGAAAGTAAAGATGATGACGGTGGGAATAAAGAGCAACCAGCTCATGTTGAGGAGGAAAAGGACAACGATAAAAAGAAAGAAGAAACTGAAAAAACTGGTGATAGTGACACTGTAAATGAGGAATGGACATTAGATGAAAAGGAGAAACTGTTGCAATTTGTCACCAAGGTGTTCCTCATGAATTTTCCATCCTACATGGCATATAAACACTGTGTTCATTCATCCCTGGAGGTAATCAACACTTATATAGTTTCTTTTGCATCTTAAAATATAAAGGTTAGGCCCCCCCGCCATTTGTGTTTCCCGTTGCAATAGTTTTAAAGTTAGGGTCAGTAGGTACGTGTGATAGATATATATATATATATATACACACACACACACACACACATACTATGCACCGTGAAGTAATGGCAGAAGTGGGCCATTTAGATGCAGAAATCAGTTTGGGGTGGGGGAGTGCTAAGGTCAGCAACAAAATGAAAGGATGGTCAGCTGACTGGAAAAACAAAAATTATTTTTTCCTTAACGCTGGAATAAAGCCTTACATATAAGACATGGACAAGTTGAAAATGTTTGCATGGTAAACTTGTTCTGTGCCCACCTTAAGTCTTCATATGTTATTAGCTCTGCTTGTCATAGACCAGAAGAGCTTAGGGGATGGTCTTTTGTCTGTCATCCATCCATCAGTTAGAACAAGTTTGTTATCACTACTCCTCCTAAATTACTTTGAAACTTTATGTACACATTTATCCCTTGGCTTAGTTACTACTAAATGAAACTGGTGACACTCAACCATCTTCAGAATCTTGTTAATGTTACTCCTCATGAATTGATGGTCATGTCAGCATGGGGTTTTCACTGAAAGACTTCTTATGATATCTGGTTGGTCCTAAATGCAAATGGTGCCGTTCTGATGTCAAGTATGGCCACTACTATAGCCATCTTGAAATTCTTGTTTTAGCTACTCCTCCAGAATGGAAAGCCGTATTGACATTGGGTTGTCACCAGAAGTTGTCTAATGATGTCAAGTTGGTTGCAAATGAAAATGGTGCAAACTGCTCATCTTGTGTAGCCGCCACATGGACTATTCTGAAAATCTTATAACTACTTGTGACCAGAATGTAATATTGTTATTTAAGTTTTCACTAGAAGATGTCTCATAATGTCTAGATGGTCCCCAAATGAAAATGATGCTGCTTGCACATCCAATATGGCTACCACAGTGACCATCTTGAAAATCTTATCACAATTCCTCCTGAACGGATTGTTGTATCAACATCGTTATTTCATTAAACAACTTGTGATGTCTAGTTCTCCGAAGTGAACATGGTTCAGCAGAGAAATCCAGTATTGACACCATGATTGCCAGCTTGAAAATCTTATCCTTACTCCTGAATGACTGGTCTTGTCAGCATGTAGTTTTCAGGGAAAGACTTCGTATATTGTCGAGTTGGTTGTAAATAAAAATATTGCTGATCTAACTTCCAGTATGACCATTAAAGTAGCCATTTTGAAAATCTTGTCGCTACTTCTCTCTGGTGATATCAGTTTTGTTCTTATGATGTCTAATTTGGCCTGAATAGAAATGGTAATGGTCTGATCTCTGGTATGGCCACCTTCATGGAAATCTTGTTATTGTTACTCCATCAAAGCAAAGTCTTATGATCATGGGGGTTCCACCAGAAGACTTCTTATGATGTCTTGTTGGTTCTGTAGGAGTATAGTTCCAATCAGACATTGAGCTAATTTGAAAATCTTGTTAATGCTGGAGAATATGGGAGGTGATTTCAGTGCTTGGCAGTTGAAAGGAAGAAATGGTCTTACCTTGAATTCATGGATTTTGCAAGTAGAGCATAAGTCCTTTCAAGGGACTCTTGTGTTGTGATGTTTTCCATCCATCTGCCTGTTATTAATTTCATTTTACTCAGTAATCCACCATCTACAGTTACCAAACTTTGTGGATGGCTTGTATTTGAGGTAAGGTTAAACCATATCATTTGCATGACCAAAAATAGTTTTCATGCAGTGACTTGACGTTATCTCGGATTGAACGAATGATAATGCTTTCCTCACAATAACATTAATTCTGTATTACATACTGGAACCAAATTTTATTCATGACTTGCTCTTGGGGTAAGGTAGATGGCTCTTGATTTTGTGGTCACATTACCACAGGTCAAGGTCATTGAGACTGCAAGTAGAAAATGGTTTCCATACAATAACATTACTTCTGCATCACAGACTGGGACCAAACTTTATGGATGGCAAATACTTGAAATAAGAAGGAAACCCATTGATGTTGGAGTCAAAAGGTCAAAGCTCAAGATCACTGTGTCAGAAAGACGAAAAACTGTTTCAGCACAGAAATTTAATTTCTCTTCATAGAGGACTATTAAACGCAGACTGTGCATATAAAAAGCCATTTATGGTACACTTATTCAATACTTATGAATGTTGTTGAAAAAATGCAAAAAAAAATATTTATATGCAAAATCTCATAACAAATGAATGATCATTCTGGGCAGATGTAACATGCTAAAATTTTTCAGTTTTTGGAGATTAGTCTTTCTGTGGAGTGAATGTTTTGTTCACCCTATTGGTTGCCATGTAATTGGAACTTTTTCTAGCTCTGGTTTGAGTTTCTTACATTTCCTTACTAAGGTGGAGTAAAGTTAGTGCCATGCAGACTTGACAGAAGCTATAACATTTAGAGTGTTTCAAACATTGTGAAAGTTTGAAGTGGCTTGAAAAATCTAGGACCCTTCCAAAGCATTGGGTTAAAAAACATAAACCTTTATGATTAGTTTGTTGGATGGTATTTGGTTTGGTAGGATTTAATGCCAAGTTTCATCCCATGATAGGATATATATCATGGCCATATACTTGAGAAGGAAGAACCTTGGAAGAATCGCCGACCCACAGGAAGCTACTGGCAAACTTTCACACATACCCACATTGGTTTAGTCAAGATTCCAACTCAGAGGTGAAATGTGTGTGATATGTAAATGGCAGATGCCTTAGACCATTAGACCACACAGGGCCCCTGGGCAGTTAGTGGGAAGGAACTGTTAAGGTTAAACTTCTCATTTATTTTGCTAACTTGAACTGTCATTACAATTTAGTGTTAGTATCCATGTGATTTCACAGATGAAGGAATAAATGTAAGCTTCATTCCCATGTTCATTGTAAATTTTGATATTTTTTCAAAAAGTTTGAATAGTTGAGTAAAAATGAATTCTATAATATACACAACTTTTTTATTTTTACAGGAACTTTCTCAGCAAGAGACCAGTGCTCTGAATAATTACTGTGAAATATCTGTAAGTATCAGTTTTGTTCCATGAATAGTACTCAATGATATGTATATGTCATATTACACTTCTATATTTGGCTGTACTGGTCATAGACTAAGAACACTTAAGGGAAGGTCCATTGTCCATCTGTCTCTTAGTACAGTTTTATTATCACTGCTGCTCCTAAGCTACTTGGAGAATTGTTGTGCACCTTTACACCCACATTCATCCCATTGTCTAGTTGATCCAGTGTGAAAATGGTGCTAGTCAGACATCCAGTATCTTGGATATCTCCAGTAGCTTCCATCTTGAAAATCTATTACTATTTCTCATGAATAGATGCTCATATTAATGTGGGTTTTCACTAAAAGACTTTTTATAATGTCTAGTTGATCCTGAGTAAATATGGTTCCAATCTTGATCTCCTGTGTGGCCACCAAAGCAGCCATCTTGAAAAGCTTGTTATTATTTCTCTTCCCGAGTGGATAGTTATTTCAATATGGTTTTCACTAAAAGACTTAATATAGTCTCTAGTTGGTCCTATGTGAAACTGATGCCAATCTGTTATCTAATATGGCTACCACAGCAGCCCTTTTGAAAATCTTATCCCTACTCCTCCTGAAAGAAAGATCATATTGACATGGAGTTTTCACCAGAAGACTTTTTATGACGTCTGGTTGGTTTTAAATGAAAATGATGTCATTCAGACATTCATTATGGTCACCACAGTGACCAGCCTGAAAATCATGTTACTATTATTTCTTCTGAGTAAATGGTTATATCAGTATGGGGTGTTTAGTGAAAGATGTTTTATGATATCTGTCTTAAAAGTCTTATCTTCTCCAAAATGGAAAGGCATATCAGCATGACGTTTTTGCCAAAAGACTTCCTTATTTTGTCTTTTTGGTCCTAAATTAAAATCGTAAACATCTAACATCCAATATGACCACCAAGGTGACCGACTTGAAAATCTTTTGGTAGCTACTCCTTTTAATGGAAAGTAATTTTGACTTAGGGGTTTTCACTTGAAAGGTTTTGGTGATGTCTGGTTGGTCCTCAATGAAAATTATGCTATCTGACCCTCAAACTGACCAAACTGGTCATTTTGAAAATATTTTTAACTCTACTAATCCCAAATGGCTAGTGATAGCAACATACCGTTTTCACCAAAAGACTTCTTACGATACCTAGTTGCTCCTGAATAACAGTGGTACTGATTGTAGGTCCAATATGACAGCCAAGATGACCATATTGACAATGTTATTATTGCTATTTCCCATGAATGGATGATCATATTTACATGGTGTTTTAACCAAAAGACTTACAATGATATCTGCTTGGTCTTGAATGAAAATGATGCCAAGCTGACATCCAGTATGACCACCACAACAGCTGATTTGAAAGTCTTGTGTTTGTCAAGAATATGAAGTACAGGGCTTGAAATTAATGGTAGTCTTCTAGCACAAGGCCAGCAAATTTCTGTCAGACTAGTGGTTGTAATAATTTCAGCAGTCCGATGGCTAGTTAATCTCTGTCTGACATTGTCTTGTGGGGAGAACTAGATTCAGCAGGACAGCTTACCAGTCCTGTCCATAAAGAAATTTTTTGACCTGAGACATGGTTTCAATACTCAGCTGTAAAAAGGAAAAATGTTCTTATCTTGATTTCATGGAAATTTTTTATAGCTAGTATGGCACAAGTCCTTTCAAGGGACTCTTGTTAATTCTTAGAACTGTTGAATCTGTTTTGAGAGAGTGTCTAGCTAGTTTGGAGATGGACGATTCAGAGAAGGGACAGTTTGGAGATGGACATTTGGAACATGGACAAGTTGAAAATTGACATTTCATAGAGTGGACAGTTTGGAGAGGGTACAATTCACATATAAAAACACATTTAATTGAATTAGTTTTTTTTTAAGAAGTGTCTTTGGGTTTAATTACTAAACAGCATAATGACTGGGGGTATATTTAACTGTTACTAGTGAAATTACATTTTTAAAAACTTTTTCCTAATCCAGATTTTTTGACTTAATAATAGTAATTGGCGATGTCTTAACATATACTCAATAAGACTTATCCATTTGATGTTGAGCCACATTCTTTCAGAAGACGAGAGAAGATGATGTGAAATGCGGCAACACAGTCATAAACAGACTTACCATATTTTATGTAATTTTTCGTACACAAAAAAATAATTATTAATTTCAGCGTAAAAAAAATCATATGTAAAATGAATAATTATCATTTGGTGGTACTGACCGTGTACGAAAAATAAAGGGATCGTACCAAAACAAGTTCTACGGTACACACACTACTCGACAACCTAACGGTACAAACGTACAAAGTAAACATATATTTTCTGTCTCATTCTGCTCTCAATTCAAGAATCTAATTACAATAAATCAAAAGCACTGTTGTTATTAGTGAGAGAGAGAGAGAGAGAAAGAGAGAGAGAGGATTATGTCTCAGTGTGCAATCTCGTCTGCATTTAGAACATATGTAGCTGTTATGTTGTGTAATATTGGCATAATGATCAAGATGGTTTGAACGCGTATAAGTTATGGGTATTATTTATTGGTAAATTGTATGCAACGATACGACCTCCCATCGTCAAGAAATTAAGTGCAAGTTGTATTTTTACCTCAACAATAATCTCATTATCAAACTGCAATAAAAAATAAAGAACTTGAAATCAACATTTAAGTTAATGCGCGTGAGTGCACACGTGCGCGTGTTTGTGTGTGCACACGTGCCAGAGAGATCAATCAAAATTTTTTCAGTGTACAAGACCATATTTATTCAGTGTAATTTTTATTTGAAGCTTTTGCAAAGAGAAAAAAAGGCTATTTTCATTTACCTGACGAGTGGGATAATCCTCATGTATTATGACCCTACTATATTCCATTAGGAATAAACACCGCTAAATCAACAGTTCATTCTTGTTTTAATTACGATGTACATTGTCACAACAACCACATGGCTATACAGTGTTATTTTACACGGTAATTAAACATGTTTAGGGTTTTGGTTATTCCAGTTGAAACCAGATTGAGGGCAAGAATCGACTGAAGAGGTCAAATCAGTGAGGCTGCCAGTAGGGAAATGAGGCTCTCTTTAGGGAAATGAAAGTCTGTCAATTGAAGCCGTTGTCCATATAGCAGATGTTATAAGGACAAGCGATCATATGCATTACTTGTTAGTCGAACTCGCCAATAAAGATAATAGTGGGGTATATCACAGAATAGATTTGCAATAAAATGTTAATTATATCCAAGTCAAAACAGAACAAGCACTTAAAAGATAGTATATGTATATATACAAATCGATTTAACGGAGTCCGTGACGTTCAAATTTATGATGGAAAATGACAAGGTTTTTATGTTTTATGTTTGTATGACTAATGAAACAATAAGACTAGTTGACCAGTGGTCTGTGGTCTTCACTTTAGCATGTACTGAGATGTAATTTTTGTTGGATAAGACAACATCAAAGGGGTTCCGAACTCGTTTTAAAATGCACGTGGTGTTTTGTTACGGTGACGGACTTAATAAGGAGAACTAATTAACGATAATATTTAAAGGAATGGTCTGTGAAGTCCTTTGTTCATTTGATAATAAACACCAATAGATATTGTAATGACAATAAGAGTTTATGCACATGGGCGCCCGCAGGATCTTTTGCAATATGGGGAGGGGGGGTCAGTCGGTCACGGCCGGGAGAGTAGTATAGTAAGCAGTCTGAAACTAAAGCTAATATTTACTAAGCATTTTTAACAGAATCTTGTGACATATTTTCAGCTTCATTTGCATGATTAAACTTGTTGAAATGTATATATAGCAGTATGATTTCCAGGGGGGTCACGTGACCCCCCTTGACCTATGCTGTGGGCGCCCATGCTTATGCATCAATCATTATATTTTCTCACTAACAATTAATCATTAATTTTTGTAAAAACAAAGTGGGAATATGGTATTTTCGATCTTTTTTGCAAACGTAAATCTTCTTAGTGGAAATTTTATGTCCAATAATTTAATGAATTTTTCAAATAATACAAAGTGATATGTACAAAAAATTATGATACATTTAAATAATTATTATATTGATAACTGGATTGTATACGAAAAATTAAATGGTATGAAAAAGTACATGAAATACGGCACATACTGATATAATTATTCACCTTCTTAACAGTTATTAAATAAAACTATTCTTTTATGTATGTGCAATAGATATTTTCATAAGTTAAAGCTTTTTCCTAATCCATTGTACGTTATTAACACTCAACACATGATCAGTAAAACAATTTACTATGTGTGTCTTATTAATTCACCTTGCATTTTTTTATTCGGCTTTTCCATATCTAAATTCATACCTATCACCAATATTTCCATTATCAGGCTTTTTAAATTTTATTTGATAAAGAAATCTCACTGTCTATAAAGTTAAGATATATACATTCAAATTACAATTAAAAATAACAATTAAACACATCCACATTTTAGCATGCTCAAAGTAAAGGTAGGTTAGCTTCTGGAATAAAATTGAGGAGGCAAAAAATTTAAGATGCATGAAATACGATTTAAATGCAAATTCATCTTATCTCACAAATACAATTTCTCTCATACATTTAAATGCACTCTTACACCCTTGCACATACACATTTTTGCATGCATGAAGTAAAGGTTTGTGATGCATTCTTCTTTCTTCTAAACAGGACCCTGAGGTTCCCCTGTTTCTGCTACGAAATGTGTGCTTCTTCTGTGATAGTAATGGAATAGGAGCACTGAAGCAGTGCTTTGAGAAGGCTACACCTGATACATTACCATTCAACTTTGCTCATCTTCTCATCACTTTGATAGCAAATGTAAGTATATCATTATTATTATTCATTTTAAGATGTTCAACTTTAAGAAGCAGGAGTTGGCTATCGTCTTTCAAATCAGTGTATATTAGCATTTAAATGCAATGTTTGCCTTTGAGCTATTTCATCTGCCCCTTTCTTATGGCATAGTGTCCATTATTTTTTACCAAATATCATTTGTATTACTAAAGATACTAACAGACTTTTTGGTCTCAGATTTAGGTAAAATATTAGGCCTCATAGTAGTTATTTCTCTTGAAGGTTGTTTCAGTGTTAATATAATTTCTATAGTGACATATATTTATATATCTTGTTTAGAGCAGTTTGTTTGTGATAGTACAAGGGTCATGAATAGCAATATCTCTGCAGTTATGTTCTTTTAATCTGATCTTATTTAAATTAGTATCACTTCTGCTCTCCAAGCAATCTGTTTTCAGTACTTTGATTTGTAGATCTATTAGAATTGGAATTATCATTGATTGGAATCTCATTATTATGATGCCACTTAAAATGCCACAGACTGTTAGTATATTAACCTTAGATTTTTTTTTCATGGTGTTTACATTCACAGTGACACTTTTCAGTAATTTAGGCATCATTTTGAGGTTGAGAAAGATTTCCTTTCAATGATCTATCACATTTTTATGAATCAGACTTTTATAACTTATGAGACAAAGAGTGTAAAAATTTGAATGATTTTTCATCTGTTCAGGCAATGTTACAGTTGCTGCAGGTGATACATTAATAACTCTTGAAGCTTACTCGTCCCAGGAATGGGCTGCTTGGAAAAAGATTGCTGAGCCCCAGATTATATCAGTGAGAAAAAGTTCTGTTGGATTTCAGTCTGTGTAATGCTTTACAATTTCAGTTGAGGTTGTGGATGAATATTCCTACAGTTATGCAGTATATCATCCCCTTGAGAACATCTGTGATCAGGTGAGATATAGCGGATCTCAAACAAATGTTCATTAAATATGACACTCTAAGACAAATTGAAAAATACTATATGACACATAGTATGACATACTGATTGGAGGAGTGATTATTGTTCAAGTGAGTATTATTCAGAAAGTCTTGTGAATTACATGACTAAGGAGCACAAGTTTGAGATTTTATTTATCAAATTAAACCAAAGCCTGTTACTTGCTGATGTATGTGGATGTTTGATTTAGATTTTTAATGAAGCTTTAACAATTTTAGTCATATTGCTATGATGTCTGCAGTTTGGCAGTTTATGGCGAGGTCTGGCACTAGGGCATCATACTGCAGACATGTAGCATCATCTTCCAAGTAGTCATATTATTGTGATAGCAGGCTGACCAGTCCACTTCTTACGTGACACTAGCAAATGTGAATGTTATGTGATCGATATTTTTACATGTAGGATGTGATATATTTTTTCATTGCTTGTATTGGTAGTTGTATAAAAAAAAACAACTTCTGATCGATATTCCATTTATTGTAAGTCAACATTGTCTAGATAAAGTACAGCAAAATTAATGACTTTTTCATTAGCTTTATATATTTAATATTGACTTTATTTGATTTATTGGACATTAAGAAGTAGGGACTGATTATTACCTGTTATAATTGATGAAAAAGTGTAGAAAATTATTTATTGCAGAACATCATGATGATGTTGAAAATCTGCTTGCTTCAGTTGTCTGCTGGTTTTGGAATTGTTATGGTTTCCCCAGTATAAAATCACCAGTTAATATTGCATTCATATATCCAGTGCAGAACCTAAGAAGGGCACCTTGTTATCATCTCTCTCCATCAGTCATGCTGCCTGTCTTCCTGTCTGTCTGTCATGCTGTGTATAATTGATGATGCCATAACCTGTATATTTTACAAATTCCAATTTAATTTAAATATTCTTTAATAGGTACATGTGTAAGCTGTCAGATAAAGATCTGCGGGTGGCAGGTAACAGAAATATGACTGACTTGATGTGGCATGCAGTGAAGGAACCATTGGAGTCCCATTTCAACTTTGACAGGGATGGTTTAGATCTTGCATTTAAATACTTTACATGCTCCACCTTGACCATTAGATTGGCAGGAATTGCTCAGATTAATGTGAGTATATTTCAGAAATCTTCCTAATTTGAGATCTCTTTAACATTTATACCCTTGTACAAGATTACAACAACCTGGTGCTTTAGTAATGTACATTAGCAGATCAATCTCCATGCTTATTTGCTTGAAATAATAGGTAGGAGAGTGTAGCCTTGGATGTGCTGGCACATTATGCTACATTTGATCTTTTTCTGATTGTACTTGGGTGTGTATATATGCCTGACTGTGGTAATGCATGTATAACATTCAAATTTTTGTGTGATTAGTGATTATTATAATTGTAGAGATTGTCTACTGTATGTACTCATTTAAATCTAATCCAACTGAAGATAGCATAGACTTTAATCTGCCATTGCATAATGCAATAGCAGATCAGGGTTTGGTATTTGTTCTACTGTTTAGTCCTTAGAAACTGCATAGACTAAGATCAGCTGGTGCATTGTATGTCAGATAATATGATGGCAGATCTGGCTCGGTGCAGTTAGCAGTTGGATCCGACTTGTATGTGAGTATATCCATTAACTACAGATTTCTTGTCTGTCTTTTATTTTGAAGTTTAAAATGTGGATGGTTAGCATTAAACTGACTAATCTGTATATTTAGTGACATTTTATACTTTAATTCAAAATTTTTATCCTGTCTTGATCTGTCAATTCATTTGTACTTGCCTATTTAGCATTGAATTGACATCATATACATATTATCTCTGAACATTATACTTAAACATATTTAGCTTGCCTCAACAAAGTGAGTGAGTGGACTGAGAAATTAGATGAGTGTACAGTATACTTTTCATGTGAGGCCTCAGCTGTAGTGTTTACACAACTTTTAAATACATTCCTGCCTTTGAAATTTTTAAATAGCTTGTCAGGCAGTATTAGATTTCTTTAGAATCATTTCATATTTCTCAGTATGAAAATATGACAGATCTGTCGCAAAACACCACCTTCAGTTTTGAGTGGATTTGTCAATATCTTAAAGTTTTTAGCTCTGCTGGTTGAAACAAGGTCCTGTGGCCTGCATGTGTCCATTGTCCTGCATCCATCACATGTGTTTCATTAGTGCTGTTTGTTATTGTTACTAATCCAGAACTGCTTAGAGGAAATTAATGAAATTGAGTCAGGGTTGCATTGTGAAGGCTATTGAGCTTAAAATGAAAGTTGTGTCCTTTAGATATCCAAGGTGGCTGACATATTATTGCTGCTCCCTTACAGATTGTCATATTGACATAGGGTTTTTACTAAAAGACTTCTTGTAGTATTTACTTGGTCTTAATTGGAAATGATATTGACTTTATGTCTAACATGGTCACCATGATGGCAGTCTTAAAAATACATAATGCTGCTACTCCACCTGAATTAATAGGTATTTTGATATGCAGTTTTCATTAAAAAAAATTCTATGATCTTTATTTTTTACTAAATGAGAATGGTACCCCTCAGACATTTAATGTGGGTGCTATCATGAAAATCAAGTTAATGCTACACCTCATTGGATAGTCATATTAACTTGGGTTTTCCACCAATAAAACATCTTGTGACATGTGTATGGTCCTAGATGAAAATGGTGCTGATCTGATATCCAATTTGGCTGCCATGGTGGCCATCATGACAGTTGTTATTGCAAGACTCCAGAACTAATGATCATATAAACATGGGTTTTCCATTAAGAGATTTCTTATGTATACAGTCCAAGATTAAAATGGTCTGAAAAAATCATATTATCACTAGTCCAGAAGGAATAATGGCACTGTCATAGGGTTTCAGTAAAACATTTGCAATATGTGATTGATCCTGAATGAAAATTGTATCAGTCTGTTCACTAAGATGTCTGCTATTGTGAACTGGTTTAAAAACTAGACCTAGCTGACTTAAGTTTGCATTTATACTTCAGTTGACTAATGTTAATAGTATCTTGTTCATACACTGTCAAATGAATATTTAACAAATAGGTTGATAAAATTCTGACATTGATTTTAAGATGAAATGTCTTGACAGTTTTTTTTAAAATCTGTAATCGCTTGTGAGCATGACAACTTGTAGAGATATGTATTTTGATCTAACCCACTTTGTGGATATATCTGAAGAAGCCCTTAATTAATATCAGCTCAATAAATTATTTTAAATTTTTAGAAAAGTATTAATTATAGATTCAACCAAACTTAATGTGTTTATTTTTTAATAGTGTCTTAGACTAGTTTTCCTCTATCCACAATATAAGGTTCAAGGTCAAAGATCATCATGAATTGTTGCTCAGCACTTACCTTTTAAACATGTCAGTTCATATATGAAAAAAAATTACTTTTGTTACAAAACCTGGTATGTTGTAGTTTCTCATGAATATTTGAGATGGTTAAATATTTCATAGTTAAAAAATAGTCTCATCTCATTTATTGGTCAAGAGAAAATGCCACATAAACAAGTCATGACCTTCATGGTAGCCTTTTGGTGATGTCCTACTTATCACGGGATCAATATAAATTTCTGAGGAATTGGGGGGGGGAGATTGGAAATGAAAGATCAAATTGATAAGGAAAGAAAGATTTGGAATTATGAAGGAAGGAAGAAAGAAGAGACTCTTATTGTGCCTGTGTAATAGATGGAAATAAGCAAGTACATGTGCCTACTAATAGATTGAGAGAAGGGAAATAATATTCTTGTTAACTAGGACTTACACGTACACTGTCCTTGATGATGAAATGTCTGACAAATGAAATTTAATAGGAATAGACAGATCTAAACAAAAATTTTTGAATATAAGTCAAAATTTAAAAATCACCATTGAATATAATCAGCCATCTAATGGTCATAAACATTCTCTTATGTTTTGAAACAAAACTCCGCAATATTCTTCTGACTAGCCTGAAACTTGCTACATTACCTCCTATGTTTATATAGGCTTGAAACCTAAATAGAGTATGCAGAAACAAAGCCTTTGTCACCTTTGTCACATTAATGTAGAAACTGCCATCTTGATAGTCCAGTGTATGGCTTGTTGGCATGGCAATTCACTTGCCTGATCCTGGATAAACAAATTCATTTTGCTCTAAATTACTGAATTTTGTGCCCAAAAATTTCTCTGTCTGGGTTGGAAATTAAATTTGTTGCATTAGTGATGCTGAATATAATCATAATGATTCTGAGTCATTCTGCCAGATAAAATGAATACTGGATAATAGCAAGTAGACTAGGCCAGTAGAGCTTAGTCTCTTCAAGAGACTTTCTTTTCATCACCCACATGTCATTTATTTATTGGTTTCTTTTCAGAATCAAATTAATTTATACAATGAAAGTTGCAACAATGAGACGTTAATGGATGCAGAGAGGTAAGGGTTCTTAAAGTTAAGTTCACATAGTATCTGTTCCCATATAAATGAGTTGTTAGATTTGCTACATTTCTTGAGTGAATTCTAAAAGAGATAAAGCCTTGCTATCATCAGAGGTTCCAATTAATCCAGATTTCCAGAATTATTTTTTGAATTTTTTGTGAAAATTCTGAATTATGTTGAAGAAATACCAGAAAGTATGCATTTTGGGTGTGGACACAGGAAGGAAAGTATTTCAGCAGCAACATGATAGATTCATAGAACATAGTTTCTCAGTGTGGAAAACAGACTGTAAATAATAAGAAACTAGTAAGTCAGACTGCAGAATGGTGGCAGAGCTGAGGAGAAAAGAAGCTGCATATAAATTAGGAGGAAGACTTCTATTTATACTGGGCTGAGCAAATCCCATAGCCTGATGCCCTGGACTATTAATTTTCAAAGTTGGGCAAGTAATATTTTCTAAGTTGCTAAACTGGACAGTTGTTGTTTCCTATTTGTAAAAATGTCAGACAAGTGCTTATTTTGATGCTATTATCACTTTATCTACTTTTGTCTGGCCATGCATGCTTGATTTGACCCCACTTCGTGTATTTATTTACATCCTGTATCACATGTACCCAGTGATTATTGGTAACTGTTGCATGCACATATGTTCTATTATCGCTTGACTGCATATTGGGCAAAGTAACCAAATTATTGCGCAATCAGAACACATTAAACAAAACAGAGCAGGTATGATTAACTAGCCATGTTTAAATGACCTAGTTGTATAGTATTTGCTCTAACCATATCCCCATGAATGACATGCCCTTTGATTTTAATCCATTGAATCAATCCAATTAAATTAATGAAGGGCTCTAACTTGTGTGTCAGTTCCTTTTATGAGCTGCTTGAGTTGTGGTGATGATTCTTGAGTTTTTAATTAATTATAAAGAGGATTAACTTCCATGCCCAGTATTGTGTTTGAAGCAAAACAGTTGGTGAATTTATGCTAATTAAGGAGTTGTCTTTATTCGTATTTAAAAGACAAAGTGTATGTTATGATACTTTAGATGTACTTGTCAAGCAAGAAGCTAATGTCAGAGGAAGATTTGGAAAAGAGAAATTTGTGGAGGAGTAAAATATAAGACTGCCACTGAGTGTGAGGTAGCTATTTCTGCAGAGATATAAGCCAGACTGTGGCAGCAAAAATGTGAAATATGAAACTACTTAGAGACAAAGAAATTGTCAGCTGCATTTGGTTGACAGTTAATGGTTTTAATTCATTGTCGCAAAGGGAAAAATGTTTGCAGTTAATGATAAATTCATGATTAAACCAATCATGTCTCATGACAGTTTTGGACTCCACTAGGAAGGGCCATTTTAAAAACTAAATGAGTATGCAATGAAATTAAATAAAACCCATCACCCCAGCCAAATATGGAAAACAATTTTTTGATATGTAAATGCTGTTTGCAAACCAGGAGAAGAATAAATGTGGTGTTAATTATAAGAATGGACTTGGGGCAAAAGACTGAGTTATGTCAGTCAATTGAATCTTGTGAAAAGTTAGGAACAGTCTGAATTCCAGTAAATTCCTTTCCATTCTTGCTGATGGATATACTTATGCTACCATATCAAAGCAAGAAATAGTGCATATAAGATATCTGGATAAAGGAAAACTGAAAACTTTTGCTGTAACAAAATGTATAATATATGTTTATCACAAAAATTAAATTCTTTTATGAAACATTGTACATTATTTCATTTGTTTTTTCTATGGCTTAAATTGCATAAATCTCCGATCATGACAAGTAATTCAAATTTTGGACAGGTGAAAAAGTAGAAGGGACAAGATATTGTACTAAATAAAGAAAAAATTTGAAACAACACTGAACAGGATTTTATCATATTTGACAGAAAGTATCCTAGCCTGAAGACCTTTCACATTTGCATCAATGATGAAGATTCACTATTATATATGGCCACCATTACTAAAAAATAGATAAACCTTGATATAACTTATTAAACCATGAATGGTGTTTGTAACCAGCACAGCTCATAGACTTGGATGTGCCATATATGTGTTCTTTTTTAAGATTCCACTGTAGATAAGTTATGTTGAAACTTAAACATCTTTACATTGGATGTTGCTTTGAGTGCAACCATGAAAGCATATTCAAAGGCAGTTGTATATGAACATTGTCTCATAGACTTGCATGTCTCTTTTATAGGTTTAGTCTCTCATTCATACTCCATTTTAGACAGAGTTATATCCTTGTCAAGCAAATTTTTGTTGACCTTATTGTCCCGGGATGACATTCCAGTTGAGAAAGTCTTGGACTTGTTGGGGATATCTGAATGCACTGTGTAGTCAGGATTGTCTTAATGTGCCAATAATCCCCATACATATGTACATACGTACATACTTAACATGGAAATTTGGAATATTGCTTGCAATCAATGTAATGGAAGACCTGTTGAACATATTATGATGGAATATAATAAGAACATTGTCTTTTAGGTTGTCTTTTAGACCTAGATGTGCTTTTATGGGCATTTGTTATGTCTACACCAGTGTTGCCAGCTTCCTTTCACGGGATGCTTGATTGTATCAAAATGGCACAAGAACCATTCAGGATATTCTGATGCAGTTTGATATGCACTTTGTTTCACGGGCCTGGATGTATCTTTACTGGTTTAGCTCAATCAGTTTCATATCTTTTACCTGAGATGTTGATTGTATTGATGAGTTGATGAAGGAGTTGGATTTCAAACATTCTAATAATGTTAAATAATCTACATGCAATGTGGCCTCTGAATGACCATTTTTCCTAACACAAGCCCCTCAGTTTAAAGCCCAGTGGTTCAAATTGTGTTGAGTGTGGCCTTTTTTGATGCACTCATTGCTAATAGTTCTAGTTAGTTCTGTTGGTTATAGACCAGAAGTGCTAATGGTATGGCCCATGGTCCAGTGGCCATCTTCTGTCTGTCCATTATCACAAGTTTGTTATCACAAATCCTCAACTATTTGGAGAATTGCCATTTAACTTTACACACACACATTCATCCCATGGACTAAAAGATCCTAAAAGAAAATTGTGCCACTCTGACATCCAAGCTGCCATGGTGACCATCTTGAAAATCTTGTTATTGCTACTTCTTCTAAATGGAAGGTCATATCAACATCGGTTTTTCACCACAAGACTTCTTATGGTGTCCAGTTGATCCTGAATGAAAAGAATGCCAATCTGTCATCCAGTATGGTCACATGACCATCTCGAAAAAGTTAATGCTGTTTCAGAATTCATAGTGATATTGATGTTGGGATTTTCACCAAAATACTTTGTATGATATCTAGCTGGTCATAAATATATATGGGGCCAATTTTATTCCAAATGTAGATGCAGTGACAGTCCATTTTGAAAGTTTTGTTGCTTTTCCTTTTGAAAAGAAGGCCCTGATGGGATGGTGTCTAAGTTGTCCTAAATGAAATTAGTACTGATCTTACATCTAATATGACCACTATAGCAACATATTTGAAAATTTTATTGCTCAGGAATATCGGAGATTGTTTCAACACTCCGCACTTAAACAATGACATGGTCTTGTCTTGAATTCCTGGAAATTCTTTTTAGATAGCAGAGCATATGTCCCTTCAAGGGACTCTTCTTCCTTCATGGATGCGTCAATAACTGTCAGATCTTCATCTTGTACTGAGAAACCATGTACATTAACAGAAGTGTACAAAAATTAGGACTAAATCTGTTAAATGTTTATGATAGTTTTGCATGGGTAATTTTATTCTGAGGGAAAACAGGAACAGTTTTTTTTTAATTCAAACTTTACCTTAATTATGTTTCTTTGAGAAATATGTAAAATATTTACTCAGCAAAGAGCTGTCATTAAAAGATCTTACAAAGAAACCCATTTTTTTATGTTTTGTTTCAGTTTTATATATTCTCTTTAAGGGTTGGTCACCATCTTGCACAGTGGCTGATAGATCATAAAATAATTGAACACATTTTTGGCCCAAACCTTCATGTAGAGGTAAGTTTTAGTACCTTGTGAGAATGATCATACTTTATTTGCTTTCCATTTTAATATTTTTCTAAGGAAAATTATTGGTATATTGGTAGCATTTTTTTAAAAACTTGAATCAGTTAGTTCAGTAGCCTGAATTAACAGTTGACAGAAGGAAGCTGATGCGGCATGTAATATTTATTAATAAATTGATTTTCAAAAGTTTGTGAAAGTTTTAAAACTAGGATAAAGTTGTTTATCACGTTGTCGGTACACTTTGCCTTGTGTGTTCAGTTTCATATTTTTGATATTATACATGTGAACATATCACTTTACGTGATTCTGATTGGTCCAAATAAGCCCATGAAATTATTGTGTGGTATTCTCCTTACTGATTGGCTGTGATTGTGGGAAAACTTTTTTAACCCCGCCTTTAGGAATTTTTTGTTTTCATTGAACATTTTTGGTCGCCATTTTTTTTTTTTTTTTTGGACGCGTGATAGGGAATTGGGAAAAAATGGTCTCGTCTGTTTCAGTATTGCCAATTTACCCCCACATGAGTTTGTTATGTCATGTATAACATCATAATATCAAAAATGGCAAAACCCACAAGACAAGAACAATAACAAGTAAAACTAACGGTATTGCTTAGATGATAACGAGGGTGGGGGTGGGGATGGATGGGCGGTATATCTGTAGCATGGAATCCACCCTGTATACAAGCGAGGTTTAAATGTGAACTTACTGAAATAAATAAACTCACTTTTGTGCACAGAAGAATGTAGACATAAACCAGTCTCCCCAACTGACAGAACTTTATTCAACCACAGCATATTTATGCGGTAAATATGTGATGCAAGTCCGACTCAGAAGAGATTTGTTTATGTCTTCTGTACCGTCTAATGTTCCAAATCAAATAGTGCAAATATCCATTCACAAATATATTACAATAAATATGTGTATTTCTGCATCCAGTAATCTTCTTTTTACAAAAATATCGCAACAATGTAATGTTATGTTTATTTGTGATTGGAATTTCAACGTAAACACTGTCACTGTGTTGTGTAGGCCAACTCAGACTGGTACTGTGCACCATATCAAACGATGTAACATCACACACATTGGACAATTTGTGTTGACAAATGTTTTGTCTTTTGTAAAATGTGTTTATTTGGATGGACGCTTATTCTTTGATTTATAGTTATCAAAAACGTATAATATAACTTTGTTTGGGACTAAATTTTTTACACACAACAAATGAATGGTGCAGCATCTGTCAGAATGAATGAAATTATTTGTTCTTCTTTCTATCTAAATAATTTCTATTGAAATAAAACTATGTGATAAAAAGACTCTCAAATGGGTATGATTTAATATTAAATTTATGAAACTAGTTAAACAAAGTCCATCTTTTGAGAACCAAGGCTCGCAAAAGTTGGACATTATTCAACTCATTTCATAAATTCAATATTAAATCATTACCCATTTGAGATGCTCTATATATGAGGTACTGTTAAATATCAGCATAAGCAATGTTTACACTGATATTTTGATGAAAAAATTAATCTGTTTTCCTCAGTAGTTTTATTACAGTTAGATAGTAAATTTCCTGTATAGACTTTTCCAGGGTTGTTAAATCGGCAGTATGTGAATAGTGGTTCCATTGGACTTTGCATACATAAAGTGATTGTAATTTTTTGTTTATTCTAATTTATTACCTTATGTTCTGCAGCTTATCAAACAGAGTCAGATTATCTTGAACTTTTTGGCTGTGGAAGGAAGAATCACTAATGAGCAGATAGACTGCATATGGGCAGCTGCACAGGTAAAAATACAGTAGATCAGGTTTAGAATGAATTCATTTAATAGGAAAACTTAGTTTGTATGAACTAAATTATTTATCTTTGCAGTACTGTATGTATTTTTACCTGGTTATTGTGAATTGATTGAAGAACTTGTTTAAGATGAATATATTTTCTGGTCCATAGGTCACTCATTAAAGTATAAAACTTCAAAAAGAAAGTTCAAGTGTTCTGTTGTGAAAATTTGACAAGCAGTTCATTGTACCATAAATAAATATAAGGTACCATTTTTAATCAAATATGTGATCTGTTTATCTCAGTTTGAGTTCTTAATTCAATATGGAAATGCCATATAAAATTGGGGGGAAAATCACTTTCCAGTTTTAAATATTATGTTATTATTTCAGTGAAAAATGTAAAACTAATCACAAAGGAATTTGGTTGTTTTGCAAGTACAGTATTGTCAGTAACTTTGAGTAACGACAGGTAGCAGATAATAGTATGCACTTGAAAGTTGTTTTGGTTGGTTTTGTTTTCTAGGTTAAAAGTCTTCAATCATTCAAATCAATTTTTAAAGTGTTAAAAGTTTTAAGGGCTGTTCTAGTAAAACATATATCCCCCCAGGGGACGGCACTTCAAAAAACTTCTGTAGGTGGTTGTGTTTCGAACTATTTTGATTCTGACAGTGGAAGGATGGTTAGGAAAATCACTTCTGTTGTGGATTGTGTTAGCAGAATGAGAAATCGCTGGTGGGGTTGTCAGAAAAAAAAGAATATATACTGAAAATTGCATCTAACCCCCCCCCCCCTTCTAACTCACTTGAATAAATCATTGGGTCAGAAATAATGCCAGTATGCGCGAGTGTACCAAATTTGTATGAATTCGCATACTTTTAAAGCAGTGATACGCGTTCCGCAAATTACGTCAGCGTTGCGGTTATAAAACGTGCTTTGCACAGTATACAATTTTTATTCAACTTTAAAAGTGCATGTCGCGACGTAATCTGCGTTACCAGTAGCGGTCTTGCTGCGTTTGATGCGCATACGTTAAAATAGCTGGATACTTCGGTTCGACATGAATGGCTGTTAAACTAAATTTGATTGGTTCATTGGCCCTGAAACAAGCATTTATCTTAGTTTTAACCTTGCTTTCACTATGGAAGTTTTACAGATGTGTGTTTCAAATAAGGGCCACACAGGAAAACAAAATGGCTGAATCACAACAGGGTTTGTCTTCAGACGACGTTTTCAGTTGGCAAATACTGGCTGGTGGTAGCTATGATGACAATGAATTTCATGTATATCAGTCTGTTGGACATTTGGAAAATGTCACTGGAAATACCATTGTGTGATTTTGAGCCCGAAATTGATGTAGATTGCGAGTCCGATGTACGTGTTGGATGGACAGGATGCCTGTTATGCCTAACCTACTATGCAGCGTTATTTCGAAACTTCCAATCCTAATATAGGCAATTTAAAAGTTCAGTGCAATTTTTGTTTCTTTTCTCCAGACATTCAGCACTGAGAGATTTTGTGTTAATTTAAGTTGAGCGTTCAGATAAACTGAATAAATAAAGATTTACCAAATTAAAAAGAGCACATTCAAGATACACATGTCTGAACAAGCATACTATGGGAATGTTGGACTTAAAACCCTAATACAGCATTATGGAAGAGAAAAAATCTGGCATAAGAGGCAGCAAAGCACTGATTCAAGGAAGTGAAACTTTGGCAGAGTTCATGTTTGTAAAAACTTTTCTTTTTGGAACAGAGATATCCAAGAGAATACCTGTGAGATGTTGAAAACTGCACAACCATAAAGAACAGTAGCTTGTTCAAGCTAGTTATGCATTTGCCTTTTCAGACAGCAGACAATGAAGGGGAGTTCTTAGCACAGAATAATATTCATACACAGAGGAGGAGGATCATATTAAATTCAGAAACAAACAACAGATTAATGCTCATAGGATTCATCAGAGAATCCCCATACAACATAATAAAGTGTGTGTAGATCTGTAGTTGTCAGAATCACTATGACAACAAAAAAACTATGAGACTAACTTCATATCATGCAGATGTATTACCAAATGGAGTACGTGCTCTGTGTGCAAAAATTAAATGACATTAAACATAAGGGACTGACTGGACTGTATAAACTCAAAGCAAGATGGATAAAATTTGTCCTGTGTATGTTTGGTTATTCCTATGTATATTTTGAGCATGGTGATATTTTCTGCAGACCTTTTGGCAGTTAGTTCCAAGCCATCATTTGGTATTTGTATTACAAGTTGGATTACTATCTAGTACACAACATTCTGAAGCAGTGTCATTAACTAATGATGAAATTGATGAAAAAAGACTGACATTCTGATATATGGATTCTTTACTATACTCCTAATCTTTTTGTCCTGGTTCTTTTTTACCATCTTTAGTTTTACAGGTACCAATACTTTTAATAAAATTGTAACTTCTGTTTTCATGCAATCTCAATATTTATGATTATGTATTACTGTCAACAGGTAAAATGTGCTTAGTTGTGTTGTAAAATCTAAAACTATTAATTAACAAGGGACTAAGTGGGTCAACTTCATGTGTGCAGAAATTGTTGCCATATTACAGAGTGTTGTTAGAAGCAACAGATTAGTTGTAAAAACTGTATTTGGCAAAGTTGTAGAACCAACACTCATATTGTCACCACATATTCCATTTAAATAATATCATTATTTCTGCATATTCCAATCAGTATTTTCCCAGTGATATTAATTTCCTGATCTGATGTTGTTCGTTTCTTGTGCAGTTTTACATATCAAGAATTCTCACAGTATCATTAAAACACAATGTAATCTGCACCAAATTGAGTTGTTTGAGAAGAAATTCATTTTTTAACCCAAAAATCACTGAAGCTATGAGTTCTGGCATTAAAGTCTCATATTCAATAACCTTTGAAGTCAACATGATAATAATTTAGGATGCAACTTTACTATCTTCACTTTTGGTATATTCAAATCTTGAATGTGATGGAGGAACATTGCTCCAAAATAAACACATCAATTTTAGAACCTGTTCATTGATTATGAATCAAGTATATAATCCAAGTCTATATGAATTGTTAGAAAAGTTTTAATTCTTTTGACAACATTGTAATTAGCTGTCAAATATGGAGTAAGCCTATGGTCTTCCTGCCATCCCAACCAAGACCCCACCACAACCATGTGACCATGCCCAATGACGTCACAGTAATAATTGCTATACAACTTGAGATGACATCTTTTTGAGTATTTTGATATCAGTAGAGCCCTTACAGAGTGGAACAGTAAGAAAGAGTGACAGATATTTAAGTGTTATGGAGATATGGAAGAATGGCTTTTCCACCCACCACCACCTCCTCATCAAAGATCACACACACACACACACACACACAAAACTTAGATTAAATCCTGAAATCCTGGCAGCATCCCTGCAGGGGAGATAACTTGACCTGACTCTTTGGTGTAGTGTTGAAAGCACACATTTCAAACTTGTTTAGATCCAGAAAATGGAGCAGCTGTTATGGTTTTGTAAAAGCTTTCTTCATAGATGTGTCTGTACTGATAAAAATTTGATCATGAGCACTTGGAAATTTTAAGTTATTGAATTTTAATATCATGGTGTTTGCACAGGTTGACAATTGGAACTGAATTAGTACAGTGAGTCCTGAACTCTTGAGTTTTGTGCAGAAACATGGAATCCAAGCAGAATACTTCCAAAAATGTAGAGGTTTTCTATCTTGGATTTCGTCTCCCCATTGCATTTCACACTGATATACATACTCACAAACAGTTAGCCTAGTAGCAGGAAAAGTAAGTGACATATTTAGATACATATCATAAACAAGACAAATAGTATGTGGGGGGGACAAGATCATAAGAACAGGCTGGAATGGAGAAGTATAATAACAACAATAATGAGTAGAAGTGTGCCTCTCTTTTGATGTGTGCAACATTATTTTCTCAGGTTCAGGAAGAAATTGCATCAAAGGGAAGACAATAATGGGTGTACAGTTAACTAAACCAACATGAATTTAGCTACTTAAAAGATGTATCAAATCGATTTTAACCTTTTGGTTATATCTGTTCTGGTCTGTTCCTGTCCATTCTAGTGATCATGTCCACAGAATCAGTATGGTTGGGAAAAAAATTTGGCAAATTTACAGATTGAATAATCTTTTGGCAGATTATGATTATACACTGTACTTCTGCCTGAGAGATGTGAATAATTTCATTTCTTGGTTTGTTGATTCTGGTTGTTGCTCAGTTCGAATGCATCATTAAAAAACATTGATGCATTCTCATACTTTGTTAAAAATATTTATTACAGATGCACATCTCCAGATATTGGTGAATATAGCTTGAATACGTAATAACAGTTTTGGTTGGAACAATGGACATTGTTAAAGAAACTTGAAGTGAGCTAAAATGTAAACTTTTTGGCAGCGTGTGATGCAGGATTGTTCAAGACTTTTCCATCTCATATGCTTACCATGAAAAATCCATTTGTACCAACTGATGATAACTTTTAGGTAACGGTCAGAAAGGCATAATTGACGATATTCAAAGTTCTATAAAAATGCTAGAGTCAGAATTGATAAACTCATACAGCTGTGGCAGAAATGATGGACTAGTACCTTTGCTGCTGTTGCCACAGTTGATTAGTTGGTTGATTGAGTTTGGTTGGGTTTGTTTTTTGGGGGGTTTTAATGCCATGTTTCAACATGGCAGCCAGTATATTAGGTGGAGGAAGAACACCAACCCAAACTGGTTGATCTGTGACAAAAACTCACTCTGTGAGATGTGCAAGTGATCTGTAAAAGCAAGCACCTTAGTACATTTGGGCACATGGAGCCTCTGTTGTTTTGATGTTTATCTCTAACAGCCGAAGTCATTTAGACACAAGACCTCAGGTTTTGATAGATCATTATGGCCTTTGCACCATTTTCAGATCAAGAGAATCTGCATATGGCAGCCAGTTTTACTGCTGAAGAAAATCCAAGTACTTTTGAGACACCAAACATCACTAATGTAGAACCACTGTAACTAGCAATATTCTCATGTACACATTGGATGCAAGTAATCACATGACAAGCATCTTGTACCACTCTGCCATGAAAGCCCCTCAGACCATAGTTATAAGTCTCATATGAAAGACTAGAAGTGGGAGATAGAACCTGTGACAACTGGATTGAAAGTGCAGAATGTTACTGCTAGGCCATCATTGATGATGATGATGCTGTTGACAATACAGTTAACTGCAATGACATGGATTTTACCAGTACTCTTGCTATATTTCTTTTTTTAAAACTTCTATTAGTTTTGCAACAAGGCATAAATATAAAGATGTCAGTAACTGAAATATATAATCTTAAAAGAAATGAAATAATGTAAAAGTATGCAGAAAATATGCAACATCACTTCTACAAGCATTAATATATTTTTTTGGACAAATCATGTATTATAAGTCTATCAAAATATTTATTTTAAAAAAATAATAACAAGGAATTGTAGCATCTGACCACACATTTAAAACAATACAAAATTTAACTATTATTCAAATCAAAAGCAGCATGCCAGAGAACAAATAAAAATAGCAAAACGTAGTGATCACTTTAGTAAACACACAGTTTAGTAAGGATACAAATTCATGATATCTGTATTAGAATAGAAATCCCTATTATAAAATCTATATTCATGGACATTAAATTAGTAGGTATTATGGGTCTGATCAATGACCCCTTCAAATGATAAGCTTCCAAGAAAATTTGTGATTTCACAGTATCAGAAACATACATGGCTGACAGGCAAACAAAGAAAAGGACAAAAGAGTGATTATAATAAATGAATACAAATAAAAATATGCAGTAGATTATATGATCTATAAGAATTTAGTAGATTACCTCCAGTCCGCTGTCATTTAAATCGCTTCTGTCCCCAACCCAATATTAAAATCGCTTCTGCCGCCCACTAACTCATAACCAGAAATTATGTAAAAGAAATATGCTTCTGTAGGGGGCAGTGTTTTTCAACTAAAACATATCTGATGGTGGATCATAATTTTTTTAAATTGCTTCTGTTGTGGGTTGGTTGAATTTGAAAGCGCCTTCCCCCCGGGGGGTATATGTTTTACTGGAACAGCCCTAAAGTAGACTTGATAGTTTCATGAAAATTTCAAAATTGCAAAATGATCTTTGAGAGATAAACTTGATGTTGATAAAAAATCAGTGTAACTTTATTTTGTAGAGAAACATTATTTGACTAGTTTTCTGACTGCTATCTGACAAAAATAATAAAATTCATTTATCGTCAAACCTAGGTAATGCTAAACAATTTTCCTGCTCCCCTAAATTTTGTATTTTATGAGTTGGACTTTATAATATATATAGAAAGTTATAATATGTAATAAGCATATATAGAATGATAGCAATATTACTCACTTGTTGTTTTTATTTTTGCCACACATGTGTGACTAGGGTACGTAAAGAATTTTACAAGTGACAAGATTATTTGCACATGGTAAAAATAGATAAGAACTTTAAAGCCCCAATACGCCATTTTTCATAAATTTCACCATTCTTCCAATCCAACTAGAGTCTGGAAGGAAGGAAATGATTTGTTGAAATATTGACATTAACTGTACTTTGAACTGAGCTAGATGTTCGGTTTAAACAGCATTCAGATATTCAGTTTAGAATTGAGAGGTGCAACCTCATAATTCAGTCCACAAAGTTGCTCTTCCGTTCTTTTTTGGGAGGGCTCCAAAAGTAGTGATGGATTACATTCAGTTAGTGACTAAGCTGATAACATTCACACATGGCAGACAAATTGATTTGAGAGGGAGTGTGGAGAGGCAGTCCTGCTTTTATTAAGTGGATCTGAGAAGAAAAAGCATGCATTAGATAAAATATGACTCGGGTGAACATTGGCAATCAGCTGAGTGCTGGAATACTTGGAAGGGCAAATGTGGGCTGAAGACAAACCCAGCTGTTGTGGATTTCCATATTAATATGTAAGCATATGACACAGACTTGCAAAAAATAATATATGTCAATGATTCCATTGAAGAACAAATACTCATAATTGTTAGGCCAAGTACAGCATCATATCAAATGCAGATTAAGAATAGCATATCACATAAGGATTGCCTACTGTATCTGACATAGCATGGTGTTGGCTTCTTATGTTTACAACGGTGATGTCATCAAATCTTGTGTTCCAGCTTTCAACTGAAAACAGTTGACCCATAGATATCTCAGATCAACATCAGATTAATTCATACACCTGTGAAAAATGGCCAGCTTTCTCACTTTGAGCAAGAAATTACATGGCTCATAATTTGATGAAACATCAACATTATCGAGTTTTAAGGCACCAATGATGTTTAGAACCAATATCTTTCAGGATTCAGTATTATTAAAATGATTTGGCATATACGCCTTTTTGCATGTAATGGCGGCATTGGGGCTTTAACATTTGGACATACAAAGTCATTCTTAACAAGTCTTGAAGCAGTATGAACTCGTATATGAAATCTGATCATAGAAGTAAAACTTTTGATTCTGTTTTGGTCATGGGTCAATCTTGTCCAGTTGATTCTTCTGTTGTGTTCAGAATTTTTCGGTGACCAGTAATAATAATACAAATTTCAGGCATGAAGCAGGTGTGCAGATTGAATTAAAAACACCACAGTTTTGTCTTGGTAAGCCTGCTATCTATGCCCATATTATTTGCTCCACATTGCAGGAACTTGTGGTCTGATTGACATGTCTATTTCAGCTAGGTAATAATTTCTTTTCACATTTGACATTTTTCTTTTTGAAACAAGTGCAGAGTTGCCATAGGTGTAATGTAATAATTCACTATAACATTTTCTGTTTACTCATATGTTGTTGTGTTATTAATCACTGGAACCCTTGTTTTTAAAAACAAACACAATGCTAGCAATAATTCAGAGAAATCTAAAACTTCATGAATAATTCCATGGGCCAAAATGAGAAAAGATAACTTTATCATCCCATGTTTTCTCCAAGATGCACAGTTCCACAGATCCCTGCTAAATGACTTCACCCTTGAAAATAAATGCATGAAAATTGCACATAGTTTGAGGTGAGCGTAACAAAACCTACTAACAAAAGTTAATCTTGTCATGCGAGTGCACAAGGCCCAAATCAGCTGCCATCATCATGTGACCTTTTGCAATTGAGCAATAAGAGACACTCACTGATTATCTAGTTTAAAGAAATGCTTTAGCAGCTGCACTTGGTGATGTGCAGTGGCAGACATGCAGATTTCAGTATTCGTTGGTAATGTCTGTTGTTATATGCAAATTTAATTTTCAGTGGTAATGTCTGTTGTTAGATGCAGTTTTAAGCATTCATTGGTATTGTCTCTGCTGCAACTTGCAGCTTCAGTGCCAATGTCTACTGTTAGATGCAATTTTTGGTATTTAGTGGTAATGTCTCTCCTGATGCATATCTTATGCATACATATAGTGCCAGTGTAATAACACTATCTCTGCTGCTGTGTTGAAGATAGTGAAGATCAACAACTAAGATGTATCTAATTCATTAAAAGTTATTTATGAGACGTTTGTTGCACCATACTAAAAGGGTCATTCAAGGATACTGTTCTCATTATTACAAATTCCTACCCCCACCAGTTACAAAAATGTCAGAGGGGGAATACACCTACTGTGTGAAAATATGGGAGAAATCACCAATCATCTTAAAAGGTAAGAACTCATGCACCCATTAAGTGTGAGAAATTTTTTCTTATTGTGTCTGACTTAGATATTTAGTTTTGGTTAATGTAATCACCAGTTCCAGATAATTAAGTGGTTAGTCTGTCCAATAACCATCAACATGATTGATGGTACATTACTTGATTTTGATTGAATAAAATTAAATTTTAATTAGATGTAAAATGTTCTTGTTGCTTTTTCAGTTGAAGCATTGTGGAAAGCAGGTTTTTGACATCTTAATTCCATTGATAAAACACCTTGAGTTGCAGCCTGTTCAATACCTTCTTAAGCTTGTCTCAGCACTGGATATTGCAGCACATACAGAATCTGTAAGTTTTATACCGTGTATTCAGATCTCATACTTTTGGTGTGTGTCATATATGTATATATAGCAGGATCATATATTTTATAATTTTATATATTCATGTTTTAATTAGGCAGAAGTGGGTATTTTATTATTTTATGTAATTAATGTTCATTGATGAGTGAAATGAAGTCATCTGTTGCAATTATTGTATTATTCCCGTAACAAAAGAAAAGAGTGAAGTCAACAAGCTTTGTAAATTTTAACAAAATAATCTATTTCCCTAGAAAACAAGGTAAAAATATGAAATAGGACTTACGGTTTGTGAATATAATCCAAAATTTAATCCTAGAATTGAAAAATATAAGTCCTATCACTAAACAGTTCTAACTGAAACCTGGTTCGAATCTCTGTGAAGTTCCAATAGGGAAGCCGATGACGTCAGATGAAGTTTGTTGTACTGATGGCAACAGATCCTCGGTGAATAACAATTTATAATGTTCCTGTTTAGAATTCCAGAATAAATTTCCACTGTATGTCTTTGTCTCGGAATTTTATAAAAAAGAGCACTTGTATAGTTTTCTAGAGAATAAATTAATAAATTCCAAAAAATAAATGAAATTCAGAACAAGCTGGCAACAACAGTAAAAACCTCTTGAGCCCTCAAGGTTTAAATACGACTGACTGGGTCTACTAAAAACTGTCTGTCTTAACACACGATTTTAGAGCACATGGTGGCTCACGTGACATGCTGCGTGATTCACTAATTTGAACATCGCAATAAAAAAAATGCCATTTATCACGTAGGCAAGAATAGCCCTATCTAAAAATCAGATTCTCACACTGGAAATATATAAAAAAGGAAAGGCTGTTTACAATTTAGCTAACACTTGGGCCGAACATGACCTTGGTAATAGCCAATTGTTTTCGCTTAGTGTTTACAAAATGTCTCAACCAAGGTGAGCTAAAAATACTGATAATGTAGTACCTTTTACGTTCAAATTGGGTCAAAACAGAGAAGTGATTTTTTTAAAATAGTCAAATTCCGTGAAAATTATCATTATAATGAAATGAAACAAAAATAAAATAAAAAGAAATTTAAAACTTACACACAAGCAATTTAATTACATATATGTAACAGAAGAACTAAAAAATTTCTCAGATGCTCACCAGGAAATGTATTGAAGTATCAGAATGTCTTGACATACTTAGTTTTATCAAAGAACATATTTCTTGTAAGATCCACATCCATGTTATTAAAGGACTAGGTTCACTTTTAACTAAAATAGATCCTACATTACTTTTAAATGATATTTTTCTGAATGTATCTCCTGTATGGTACTTGATGGAAGCTTTGTTTTTGACATTTGTCTTTACCGTGTTTTTAATGGAAACTGATGATGATATCATGTACAGCAGGAAACAGAGTGATGTGCATCAATGTTTTCCATCTATGTGAGGGATGTCCACTTGTATTTATCAATATCCAAGAGATGAAAACCATATTGAGAGCATTCCATTGATGGCTGGATAATCTACATGGAAGAGCATTCTCATTCAGTGCAACATCTCCACTATGGTGAAATTATCTCAGAAGGCAAGGGAAACAAAGTCCTTGAACTCTTTTTTTGGAAATTTTTAAGCAGGTGTCTTCTTCGACAAATCCATGGACAAGTTTATCATATTCCATGCTGGCTACAGGTATTAACAGTCTCACTGACCTGGAAGACTTCTTTAATACAAGAAGAATGGCCATTTCTTCCCTTGATTTTTACTCATACACTGAGTCATCATGAAAGATAGATAGGATATCAAACATGACAAATCCAATCTGCTGTCCAATTTCGAGCTCATATGTCCAAAGGCATTGGCTTTGTGTCCAGAGTGGATCTATCATGGTTACTAATCGGGCTGAATAAGACACTGTTTGAACTGCACTCAGGGGCTTCATTGGTTCACCTTGAATATTAGACCTGCTTCCTACTTGTATTAGCAATAGCTGGCGGAATTAGAGAGAAACATGCTTAATCAGTTGACATGAACTACTTGCAGTTCCGACAGGGTGGGACAGTATGAGGGTCCCTGCTTTCATTACCAGGAACAGGCTCTTGTTCGTGGGGAATCAGACTTTTGCAGTGAAATCCCTATCTACCTTGGTCACTTCATTTCAAAGGTCATCTACAGGACCCAGTGCAAGCTCTGAAGTGCTACTTAAATAGGACTGAGCTGATGCATTGAGGAAGATCTTGCCTTATCTTACTCCTCAAGAGGGAAAGGACGTCATGTCAGCAGACACTTTGTCTTGGATAAAATGTGTTGTTCATTATGCATATTGCGAAATAATCCCAAATCAAATAAGCATTTCAGGTCACAAAGTTAGGGGAATTTCCACAAGCAATGCATTTGACTGAAAGAGTTATTTAAATGATATTATCCATGCCATGGGATGTAGGTCAGAGTCCACTTTCTTCAGCTTTTATCTCAGACATCTTTCATCACAAAAGGCTCAGCTCAGCCTGGTAGATCCTATAACTTTGGTGCAACAGGTTACCATACTGGTTCATTTGACAGATTCATAGGATATGGCTTCATGCTTTCCACTGGATTTGTGGGAGGGTACAATTCTCCTATTCAAAGCCGCTCCCAGACAGATTTGGTCTCTTCTCCAGTCTGGTTATCTAGAAGCTGTATCACATACCTTAGGGGACCAGAGATGGCCTAACTGGAGCAAGGAGATGTAACTCCCTCCCCTCTTACCTTTTCTAAGGTATTGTGATTGGGTAACATATTTAATGAAGAAACCAATTTTTTATAGTTAAATATGATTCTTTAATAATACTTACCTGATTGTGATACACATACACCCTCCCAGCCGTTACTCCAGTAGTAAGTGAAGTATTCATGGGATTTGGCTTAAATCCCTGTATCAAGGAGAAATTACTCTAACTGCCACCTAGGTGGGCAGAAAACTTTTATCTTTTGAGCTAAAAAGTTTAGACTGGGAGGGCTGGATTAGCAAGGTAGTAGTTCTAAGGTATTTTGATCAGCATAGTGTTTTTGAAGAAACATGTTGTACTAGGTCAATTGGTTTTTCTGTAACTTGCATTCACAGTTCAACTTCAAAAGGAAGACACTTCAATGTAGATTATTTTTAATACATATAAGGATTATATTTCTGCACTGTATTTTTTCTTTTTTTATAGACACTGTACTTGGCATCAGCCCTAGTGAAGTGTATATGGAACACATATTCAGCCTCTCAGTCACAAGTCATGGCACTTCAGCAGCAGCAACATCAACAACATCAGCAGCAGCAACAAAACTCCTATACGGCTCTGCAGCAAGAAGAAGAATTGGAGAGTAGTGAGTTTCATTTAGATCTCTTTATATGGGTCCTATCAGCATGCATTTCTTGGATTTGGTGTATAGTTCAGAAGTTGTTCATAAAAAAAAGCTTGAATAAAAGCAGGATTGCTTGCTAATTAGGACCATGCATAAAGATCTGAGGGCCTTGTCATAATCACCTTTCCTTTCTGCCCATCTGCCTGTCTGTCCTTCTATGTGCACTTCTTGCATAGCTCTTACACATAATTGGATACCATTTGTTATATGAATAGCCTTTTACATGTAGATGTACTCTTTAAACTTTTCTTCATTTAAGATTCAGTTTTAATGTTGCTCATTTTCCATTGATAGTAAATCTCCACTACTCATATCCATATAACCAGGATAGCTCAGGAAATCATTCAACATATTTTGATGCAAATTGGTTGGTACATTGTCTCATATTCCTAGATGTCCATTTTATGGATTTTCTCTTGCCAACTCCATTTTGAAGAGTAATTGACCATGACAATTAACTTGTATCTTCAGATGGGCTATTGCTTGTAGCCAGCATATCTCTGCAACCCTTTTAGATGCCATTTGGTAGGTGAATTGCCTGTTATCTGTCAGTGTGCCTTTTCAAGATTTTGTCTTCTCAGCTCCAGTTTTCAAAGTTGTTGCCCCATTTTTCACAATTATTACATCTCCAATGTAGCAGATCCTTGTAACCAGCATAGCTTAAAACCCATTCAACATATTCTGATCTAATTCGGTGTGTACACTGTTTCACAACAATAGCGATTTATGGGTTTTGTCTTGTTAACTCGGTTTTGGGAAAATTTATGGTCTTTGACAGTATCTTAAGATGGGATATTACTTTTAACCATGATAGCTCTGCAGCCCTTACAAATGACTGGATGCCATTTCATATTAAATTGAATTGCCTGTTACATGTAGATGTGCCATTTACATTTTTTTTTTTTAAGTCTCAATTTTCACAGAGTTATTGCTCCTTTTCGATCAGTATTAAATATCCTTGACAGAAGATTCTTCTAACTAGCATAGCTCAGAAACCATGCAGCATATTCTGACAACTTGATGTGTACATTATCTCTTCACCTAGATCTATCTACCTATGGTTTTTGTCTTGTCAACATTCTGACAACTTGATGTGTACATTATCTCTTCAGCTAGATCTACCTATGGTTTTTGTCTTGTCAATTACTTTATGCATAGAGTTATTGCCCTTGACAATTCACTAAATATAATCTTCACATTGGATGCTGCTTGTAACTGGCATAACTCAGTAACTTTTCGACATAATCTGATGCAATTTGTTATGATCATTGCCTCATAGATTTACATATACCTTGCATGGATTTATTCTCCTGTCCAAGAACTAAAATCTGCTGATTGCTTGTCCTTTTGAATTTGGTTTCTACAAGATACCTTCACTGTAATTTTCTATTTCATCCTTATGTGGTATGTGGTTTCCAATTGATGACACTTTAAGTGCATCTGATTTCCAGTATTCCACAAATTATTTGCACGAGTTGTGGCCATTCATTATCCATCCTTCTGACTGGTTTCTGCAGCCTGATTTTGCTAAGCTTTGTTGCATTTCAAAAAAATTTGGCTTGCATCTTTATATTGTTATGACCTTGATTGAGTTTAATTTCAAGCATTTCAGACATAGTCATTTGAAGAGCTAGGACCCCAGATTGCTCTACCTGCTAACTGCAGCATAACTTGACTAAGGAATGTTATATTTCAGCAAAGTCATCACATACCTTTATATTGATAACCTTGAATAAGTCTAGATTTCCATCAGTGCATATCATCATTTGGATGGCCCCTAAATGCCCATCCTTTCCAACAGTTTTTCTGTTTAAGGATGTGCTGTGAAAATTGATGGTGATGCACCTATTTTTTATAGCTCCAGTTGTTTTTTTTTTAAAACCCAATGACCATTATGTTGTGAAATATTGCTTTATGCTCTATTACAGTTTTCATCACAGTTGAGTTTAAAATTAGATATATCCTTCTGGATACGTTGTTCTTTTTTTAAGACAGTAATACTTCAGAACTTCTGAGTTTGATTACTTCACTGCTTATTATAGATCAGTCAGTTTTCAGCAAAATTGAGTCTAGTTTGAATTTACAGACCAGATGATTGAATGGTAGGTGGAGGCATCACAATATTCCTGGACTAAAATATGTGGATACAGCTCTTTTGCATTTGGCACATCATGTTCAAGGTTTTTTTTTTTTTGGTTTTTTTATTAACCCTTAGGTTTTGGTGATAGCTTCCTAAGGAGTATCCTTAAAATAGGTTTTCAATCAGCACTGCAGTCTGATTGGTCCAACTTTTTCTATACATGTGTCTATACATACTCTTTCAAGAAAGGTGGGATTACAAATTGAAAATTGAAAATTTGCTTGAATATTATCATCAATGTGTTATTAATAGATTTTCATCAGAATCTTATTAAAACTGTTCCACTTTGATTTATAAAGGAGGGAAATTTGCAAATACCAAGGGGATTACCAACAAATTACATGTAAATATTATTTAGTATGAAGATGAACATTGGACCAAGTAAAAAGATTTTCTTACACCTTGAGAAATTTTTTCAGTTGTAGTGGAGTTTATACATCAGCTGACATTCTGCTTTTCCAGGGTAAACTGGTATGGGTATGTGTGAAAAAAGGTACACAACAAAAATATCCCTTAATACAGAATCATGCTTACTGATTTCTTATTTCTTCTGACAGCTGATCTCGGGGATGTTGGAAAGAATGAACTCAGCAGCAGTGAGAGTATTCAGGTGTCTGAAGATGGTGAGGATAAACCAGAACAGAAGGAGGCACAGGTACATTCCCTTTTTAAGAATGTTTTTTTTCTTCTGTATTGTACAGTTATTGGCTTTCTTCTGTATTGTACACTTATTGGCTTTCTTCAATATTGATCAGTTATTGTCATTTAGGTTTTAGTTGAATAATAGCAGAAAATATCTCTTATTGAAATAAGTTGAAGATTAAACCATAGTATCTCAGAGTGAGAAAAGGGGAGGATCATCAATGTAGTTTTGTCACAGTAAAGGTTTAGATAATATGACTTGCTTACTGGTAATCAGATTTTATATATTGTTTGGTAGAATTTTGTCCTGGATGTGTGAGAACATTTTATCTCTAACAGGCAGATATTTAGCTCTGTTGGTCATAGACCAGAAAATCTTATTGGTTGTCCAGTTATCCATCGTCTGTCAGTCCATTGGTACAAGCTTGTTATTGCTACTAATAAGCTGCTTGGCTGATTGTCATGAAACTTGACATGCACATTCATTTCAAGATACTGTTGGTCCTGAATCAAACTGGTGCCACTTGGACAGCCAGTATGGCCACAACAGCACACAGCAGCAGCTTAAAAATCTTGTTAGTGCTATGCCTAGTGAATGGATGGTCTTATCAGCATAGGGTTTTAGCTGAAAGACTTCTTACTATGTCTAGTTGGTCCTAAATGACAGTAGTGCTGCTTGGACATCCTATATATGGCTACCTTGAGAACCAGCTTGAAAATCTTGTTATTGCTGTTCCGTCTGAAAAGAAAGTCTTACTGACATGGATTTTTCACAGAAATACTTCATAGGATGTCTGATTGGTCCTAAAAAAAATGATGCCAATATGACCAAAATGATGGCCATCTTCTAAATCATACTGCTGTTACTCCTTCAGGATGGATTTTCATATTGACATGGTGTTTTTATGAAAAGATTTCTTATGATGCCTTGTTAGTCCTAAATGAAAATGGTTCTGAATTGATACTCCTGACAACTTGAAAATATACTTATTTGTACTCCTCCTTAACAGTCATATCAACATGGGGTTTTCACTGAAGACTTCTGGTGTTCAGTAAGTCCAAAAAAGAACCATACCAATTTCACATCCAGTATGTCCACCATTGTGTCCATGAAAATCTTATTGCAACTTATTCTGAATGGATGGTGATATCGACATGGGGATTTTCAACAAAGACTTCATATGATATCTAATTGGTCTTAAATGATTATGGTGCTAATATTACACCCATTGTGGCTGCTATGATGGCCATCTTGAAAACCATGTTATCACTACTCAAGAATGGAAGGTCATATTGATATGAGTTTAACAGAAAGATTTTTTTCTTATGGACTCTAGTTCATCCAAAATGAAAATGGTGCCGATATTACATCCAGTATGGCCACAGTGGTGGCCATCTTGAAAAGTTTGCTTTTGATCCTGAATATTAGAGATGGTTTCAGCACTTAGCAGTTAAAAATACAAAATGATCCTGTCTTTATTTCCTGGAAATTTGTTTTGTCCAGTATAGTCTCTCCCCTTTTAGTGACTTGTTGAAATATCTTTGGAGAATTATATTGAATGATATCAATTTAAAAAAGGGGTGTCAATTAAAATAGTTGTAAATGATTAGACTCCATAATAGTTATCTCCCTTTGATTTTCTTAAGCCTGATGGTAATACTGAACAATAGTAGAAAATGCTTTTAAAAGGAAATTGCCACATCATTTTCCTCAGCAATATTTCAGATGTTAATAAATTCTTTAGTGACATAAAATCTTTCTGAAAAATATTATAAAGATCATTTAGAGCAGTTTAATAACAGTCAGGTGGTCTTGAATAGCAAATGTTTCTGGAGTTATATTCTTCCATCTGATCTTATGTAAATTATGTATTACTTAACCCTCCAGACCGCTCCGGTGACCTGGTGGTTAGTGTCCGCCTGGGATGCGGCAGGCGTGGGTTCGAACCCCAGCCGAGTCATATCAAAGACTTACAAAAATGGTACTAACAGCTGCCTCACTTGGCGCTCAGCATGAAAAGGTTAGTGTTAGGACTGGTCATTCTGGTGTCAGGATAATGTGACTGGGTGGGACATCATGCTACATGTCTGTGGCATGATGCCCCAGTGCTAGACATCACTATAAACTGTCACACTGCAGACATCATAGCAATATGACTGAAAAATTGTTAAAGCTACGTTTAAAAAAAAAAAATAAAATCTAAATCTTAACTCTCCAAGCCATCCGTATTCTCAGTACTTTGATTATCCTTTTCATTGATGTCTTTAAACTGGCTGCAAACCAGTCATCTTATTTATGAGAACACTAATATCTTAAAGGTATGTGTAATCCAGCTTTAAAATTTCAGTCTCATTTAGGCCACTTTTTCCTTGATTTTTTTATAGCAGGCTATTGTGAATATGACACCTGAATTTAGACCTTTAAACTGATTTCAGTAGGTATATATGGATAGGGTTTAATGGCACATTAGCACAATCCTGGCTATTCAGTACTGAGTAAGTTTTAGGTATTCAGACAAATAACAGGACACATCCTAGGCTAAAAGGTTGCATTCATTTGTTGTCTCTGATGATGTGCTAGAGATTGCATTGGCCCAGTTGAATGAAATTTGTCATATTTTTATTAGCTGATACACTGATACAGTGTCACTTTCAGATGTTCACCTTGTCATTTTTCAGAGTTTTGGTGAAGATTTTGTTAAAGTTTTTGTTGGTCATTTAAAGGAATGATGCAGTTTTTAGTCAAGAACAGTGTCTTGCTGAATCATTTATTTTAATATATTTTTGTTTGCAAGTAATGTTTTTTTCTATTTGTTTTGGAGCAGAAAGTCCCTGCAACCAAGCCAGCCGATAGTCAAGATTCTGATGCAGAAATGAAGCCTGGTAAATCTGTCAGTCATAAGAGACACAGAAAGAGGCAGTTGGAGGGTTCTAAAATCATGAATGCAGAGAACAGTGATGCCAGTCATGAAAGTGAGGGAATCCCATTGAGTGATGAGGAGGAAGAAGAAGAATTATCAGGAGAAGAAGAAGAGGATGAGGAGGATGAGGAAGGGGAACATTGCCACTATAGACATCATTATAGACATCACCATCAACCTCATAACCACCACCATCACCATCATCAACATCATCTCCACCACCATCATGTTCATCAGCATCATCATGAACTTCATAGTCATGAGAGTTGTGGAAGTGAGAGTGATGTGGATACAAGTGACTCCACAGAAGGATCACATGAGGAAAGCATGGAGGAACAACAGAGACTACACAGATTATCAAAAAGAATAATGAGTATCCATGGCAAAGGTTTGCAGGAACAGATGTCACATAAACATACCCATAACGAGGATAGCTCAGAAGAGATGGATGTGGAGGAAGACGAAGAAGAAGAAGAAGAATCAGACTATGTTGATTCTGAAAATGAAGAAATTCTGAAGCAGGCAAAAATTATCAGCATGAAGCATGAACATGCTTGTCATGGTCACAGTGAGGAGAGTTCTGACTATGAAGAAGATGTAGATTATCAGCAGATCATGAAAACCCCACTGAAGCCAGAGTATCAGGAACTGTTAAAACAGCAGTTGAAGCACACCCAACGTCAGTTGGCCATACAGAGGGCCACTCAGATGATGATGGCCAAAAAGAAGCATAGGATAGTACAGAAGGTCATTTCACCCAAGGTGTCTCCAGGAAATTTGCCCAACATTGAAGACTTGGAAGCAACAGTGCAGGAGGAGAGTGGGAATAAAGTCAGTGATGAGAAAGAGGGATCAGCTGGAGGGAAGCAATTAGAAAGGGTGATTTTTTATTTTTTTTTATCAGGAGACTTTTCTTGACATTGTATCTGTAATACATGTTTCTTGTTATCTTAATCTGGCAGTGTTTGTGGCCATGTGTAATAAGTTTTGTGTTAAATTATATGGATGTATTTCATGCAATACAGTCAAACCCGGTTATCTCGATTATGTCGGGGGTGTCAAAATATCGTCGACATAACTGGGTCCCGAGATATCAGGGTTCAGTTGATAAATCTACTGCGGAACAATGATTATGCATCTGAAGTACCAAAAATGAGGAGTTTTATTTCTAAAAACAAATGGCATTTCTAATGCACAATAAAAATAATTCAGTCATACCTGGTTGGAGAAAAAAGAAGATTGGAGGTCTTTTAAATGAGATTAAGTAACAAGTCACATATTTTTACAACAGTAAGTTACTGCAACAGTGTCAGTGGTTTAAAGTTGTTTTTATTTCCCTGTGAATAGCCTCATCCCTTTGGTAGCCTCAGCAAGACAATGATTTTCTCACACTATCCAAAATCTAGGCCAATTGAAGTACATGTACGTGTAGGACTATACTTATTTTTTTTAAAGTGTTTTCTTTTGTTAGAGTTGGCTTGGGACTAGCAGCACAATGTAACTGACCAATATTGTGCGTGAAAATCAATCTTTTTTTTTTATCGTCAGCAGTTCCTTTACACCAGTATATGCAGTTTTTTACCAATAAATTTTGCTTCTGTACGGGACAAAGACGGGCTGTCGGTATTCATGTACCGACAAACTGTAAAATGTGTTTCAAGTCTTTAAAGTTAACTGTCAGACATCAAATTCTGTACGAAGCCAACTTACTCATGCAGTTAGAAGATAACTTATTCCATTCATACAGTTGTAGTCCCATATCCATCCCGACTTTGATCACTGATCGCCGGCAAGAACACAGCTCCAGAAGGAAAGTCAGCTAATCTCTTTGATGGATTGCAAGACTTTGAAATTCAAGATAAAAACAACACAAATGAAAGCACTCTTCTTTCTGTTTCAGATTTTAATCCTATCAGTCACCTTCTGCTTCATTCCATTTGTGTTGAAGAATATGCAATCATGGTACAGCGATCACCATTTTCATAACAAAAATACTGGGTGCTATAGACTTTTTAAAAAATACTGTTGGTGCTTTTATTTACTCTTGTTCAAAACAAATTAATAACCCGGGGGGGGGGGTAAGTGGAAGGAGGGGAGCAGCTTAGCTTGGAGTTTTGCAGGTTTTTATTTATAGATTATTGTGAGTCACGTGATCTAGCCATTCTGAAGTTGAAGGCTTTTACGCTTGCACCAAGCATGAAAACACTTTAATTATTACCAGATTTGTTTTAAATACATTCTGTAACACAAATTAGGTATTTTTTGCTACATTTAATGATGTTAACCTGATAATTTTCCAAGTTACAGAAAAGATCAAATTTGCAATGCTGTGTGGGACGAACTATAATGTCATGGTGTGGACATTCGATAATGTCCATTTTGAACGCAGCTTACGTAAAGGTCAGAAACCCGTGCATTCAATTTCTCTACTCTAAAGTATTGTTTACATGATAATTTTCTCCACTCTGTGTAAGTGATTAAGTGGGTCCACATGTTACTTCAGATTGAAACTTATGCCCGACATAACTGGGTTATCGACTTAACAGGGGTCGAGATAAGAGGGGAAAAATTAGCATAACAAAGAAGGATTTTTTTGGGACCGGACCAAAGTGCTTGACATACACGGGTTCTCGAGATAACTGAGGTCAAGATAAGTGGGTTTGACTGTAATTCATTTCTGTTAGCCATGTTCAATTAACCTATTTCTGTGATTTATCATAGAAATATGTGATTGGTGTGTGTGTGTGTTTATATACATACACACAGACACACACACACAGTCAAACCTGCCTACAGCAGCCACTCATGGGAGAAAGCAAAAGTGGCAGGTTAAGCACTCAAACTTGGTTCATAACAGATTTATGTACTATGAACCAAATAGCATTAGCATTATTATTAGCAGTGGTATCATTATTATTTCACATGTGTTATTGCTTGCAGTAGTAGTATGTTACTAAGATACATGCATTTAGTTCAGCTATTTAGCAAAAATCAAGAAAACTACAATTGTTCATGCACTTTCTCTCTCTCTCTCTCTCTCTCTCTCTCTCTCTCATGCTCACTACTGATATGCTCCAGTGACAAACAGAAGGCAGGATGAAACCAATTCTTGATAAGAAACACATGGCAGCTGAACATTGAAGAAATGTGAACGCTGATTACATGACATTTATGTAGGAAATTTGCCATGGGAAATTAGAATGGACATTGTGACAAGGTGACTGCTAAATTCCAGTGACTGTTAAGACAGGTTTTGACTAAATATATGTATCAACAACATAAAGTCCATATGAAAAAACTATGCTATATTATTGATAATTGCATATGACCAGATTTAAGTCCATCTAGTTGCTTTCTTATTGATACTTAAATAATTTAGACTGATACCTTGATTCAAATGCATATAAGTACTTCAGATAGTACTTAATGTGTTTGACTTTATGTTCAATTTATGCAATCATTGTCAGGTTGATATTTTGCTATTGAACAGGAATCATCCCAGCATGAGGAAGAGTCTGCAGCAAAAAAGACTGAAGAAAACATTGGGGAGATGCAGGTCTTTGATTGTTCCTCTGTGATCCAGAAAATGCATGCACAAAAGCAGGGACGTCATGGGTCAGTTTTCATTCATTCATTCATTCATTCATTCATGTTTTACCTGCAAATGCAAATCATTTGTAGGCAGTGATGACAAAGACATTGAGTTTTCTTATATACTTAGATTTTGTGTTAAAGCTTTTAAAAGACCTTTACATCATAATACCCTTCACAAGCGAGATTATCGAGATATAGCTTTATGCAATGAGATATAGTGTTATGCAGTGAGATGTAGCATTATGCTGTGAGATAATAGTGTTATGCACCTCATAGTAGTATTCATAGGTGAGATGTGGTTTAATAGCAGTAATTCATTAACTGCTACACTTGCATTGTTTTCCATTTCCAAGACGCAGGACTCCAGTCCAAGCTAAATATTCCTTCCAATCAGTAATTGGAGATCCAGAATTGAAAAGAATATGAACACAGTCTGAATTCTTAGTTGAAGTTGTTGCAGTTTCTATAACAGTTTAGTTTTTATGGTGTGGAGTTGTTGGCACCATGCCCAATCCCTAACCTGAAGGAGGAGATGAGAGTTTACAACAGCAATGTAAAGTTGGTACTGTTGTATGGCTCCCAGTGTTGAAGAGTAGTGAAGACAGACATGAGCAAAGTAAATTCTTTTCACAATAGCTGCCTGCATAAAATCTGCAACATCTGTTGGCCAAACAAGATCTCCAATGTGAACCTATATGAAAAGATGGAATGTAACATTTCCCTGGAGATCAAGATGTGCAGGATGAAATGGGTTGGGTATGTAACCAGGATGCCCCAAGAATGGATAACCAAGGTAATCCTCAGATGGACACCAGCTGGTAAGTGCAGATGTGGATGGCCAAAGACAACATGGTGAAGGACAATGATGACTGTGCTAGAAAAGATGGGACTATCTTGGGGCAAGGTACAAGCCATTGCTCAAGATCGACCTAGATGGCAGAAGATAGTTGCAGCTTTATATCCCAGAACGGATGAAGAGGACTAACTAACTAACTGAATCCTTAGTCATAGCTAACAGAAAACAGTTTCCTCTTTTTCCTTGCACTGGCATTCGAGTACATGTGCATCAGGACGCTCAACAAATTTAAACTTCGTTTCTTTGACGTTGTTTTGGTCAGACATGTCAATTTGCATTGTTTCAGTCTATTTCTTTGCTGTCCTTCCATTCATTGTATTTCTGTGTTCCTTTCTTGCTGAAATTAAAGAGGTTTTTGCACCTTGCTCAGCAAAGCTTTGCTTCTGGTAATCATTCTCCTTTCTTAGGATCAGTGGCAGAGTAAGTATCATCTACCCTTATTGAGCACATTAATACAGTAAAACCTGTTAGGAGAGACTGCCCCTTCTGCCAACAAAAAAACGGTCTCTTGAGACAAGTTGTTTCTCATTGCAGGTTTGTACAAAAAGACCAGTTTCCAGTGTCCAGTTTCAGAACAGTTTAAGGAAAAATAACCACAATCACTGTACTTACATTCTGTTCTTTATTAATAGTTCTTACTAAAATATTGTATGCATTCATCTGAAAACAAAATTGTATTGCAGTAAAGATATACTTTTTTCATTAAACATGAAATCAGATGCACATTTGAAGATCATGTACATGTATTAGTATATGAAATCATTTCTGATTTACTCCTTGTCCTTTATAACACCCTAAATTTGTTTTACCAAAGTTTAAACTGCTATTTGCGAATGGTCTGTTCTTTTTTCACTTCTTTCAGTTACAGTAATTATTTTTTCCAGTTTTAAAGTTTGTCTCTTTTTTGTTGGAGGTTCATCCATTGTTACTAAAGTACTAGGTGTTAACATTATTAGTTCTCAGTTGTAATATCAACTGTAAAGGTGGTTTTTACTGGGCTTTGGTAAAATATGAAAAATCTAGACATGCATTGCTTATCTAACAATTAATGAAATAAAAAAAAAGTTATCTCATCCAGAAACAGAATCATTTACTCAGAGACAAAAGTCAACGGCTTAATTCAAAGAAGACATACAGGGATTAATTCTATAAGAAAGTGTGTAACCTGGTCGCTCCAACTTGAGTAGATGACAGTTTGGTGATTCGAGATGTAATCACTGTAACATCGGGTGAAAAAATAACAAACATCACAAGCCTTTAGCACTATCTATCGAATCCCGCAAACGATTCTCTCTTGCTGGTTTAATAAACAAAGACATGCACCCCCAGGCAATATGGATTAACTCTAAAGACAAATTATATATGTGACCACTGTCTTAATTTCATCACTACAATAGTAATTCACGACATGTACATTAGCCTGGTTTATGGACTGTAGCATCTGCTGCCGGTAGCCAGAATCCTTTTTTTTTTCTTTGTTCTTCTTTTTATGTCTGTTTTTTATCAGAACAATCTTGACTAATCAAGCAGTCGTTGTTACAGATGATTACATAAAGGTCGTGTGTGTTTGTTCTTGCAATATGGTTGTTCATAGAGCTGGATACTGGGTCCTTCTTGTTACATATTGGCGGTAGCTATGATAAGGCAGGCAACCAAGCTAAGTGTTGGAATAATCTACATGTACTTCAGTCTGGTTTACAATAGAAAATATAAAACATAATTTCAGATATTGGTAGCCAGGTTATTTTTTTTTTTTTTTGTAGAATGGTATATGTTCATTGTTACAGGGATTAAATAAAGGTCGGTGGAGTTTATCTCCATTTTTGCAATGCAGTCGTTCATAGCAGTGTCAAAATGCATATTTGCCAAGACATTGTGGTCGCATTCAGCAGGCGTCACTCACAACAGATAGTTTATATAATAAAAATGATCCGTGCATTACAGTTATGGTCGGAAATGATAGGTGGTCACTCATAACAGGTTTTACTGTATGTCAGAATGCATGGGTAAGTGTGGGCACAAGAAGGTATTCAATTTCAGTCTCTCCTTTTCGGCCACACATAAGCCTTGAAATCCTTTGCTATCATGGTGGAGGCAATAGTGGCTTATTTGAGGTCTTTGTGGGTCTCCATTCTCCAGTATTTTGATAACTGGTTGATGCACATCATTCTCAGAGATGCTTTCCTCTAGGACCAATTCCTTTGTTGGTTTACAATGACTCCTCTAGGTCTAATTCCCAACCTAGAGAAGTCAAATCTCATCCCTTTTCAGGAATTATGTTAAATGAATTCGAATTTCCCTGGGTTTGCATTCCGTTACTCAAGACTGCAAAGATTCTGTCCCTCAAAGTGACTCTTATGGCCAAGACATCTATTTTACCTCGCTCTCTCACGGGAACTCTGAATGCAGCTGCAGATCAAGTTCCTCCTAAGAGGACTTCACTTTTGATCTGTCCAATTTCTGCTTCAAGCAAACTGGAAACAGCTCAAGGACCCTCTTTCAGCTCAGATTATTCTAGGATAAAATTTCATCACCACCCACTCCTGTCTGTACACAGATGTATCAGATTCTGGATGCAGTGCTCGCCTGTAACCAGAAGGGATAGTTCTTCAGGGACTATGGTCCCTGGAAGAAAGCAGCCTGTTACATCAAGAACCTAGCAACCTAGAAATGCTGACATTATTCTTAGCCCATCAGGGGGGTGTCAAGCCTTTAAGTTGGCAATATCCTATGATTGCTTCAGACAATAAATCAATGGTAGCCTACCTCAGGCATCAAGGAGAGCAGTTTCCTCGGAGATCACTTTCAGAGTCCACCATATTCAAGGCCAAATTAGTGTCTTTGTGGACAGCCTGTTCAGACAGGGCTGTATGGTCCACATGGAAAGGTCTCTGCACCAATGGGTAGCAGAGTCACTGCTCAGTTGTGAGGGAGGCCACCAGTGGACTTGTTTGCTATGAGAATGAGCAACAAACTCCCTGTTTATGTCTCTCCAGTACCAGAACATAGTCAGGGCAGTGGACACATTGAGTATGACATGCGATCATCTATATGCTTATGCTTTTTCTCCCTTCAAAATAGTTCCACAGTTTCTCCACCAAGTCAGGATCCCGTTGTCTTGGTTCATCTTGATAGTCCCTTGTGTCCCCATGGGGACATGTTCAACATCCTGCTAGACCTGTTGGCAGAATCCCCAGATTTTCCACTTTCATGCTTGGCTCATCACAAATGATCGATCTGCCATGACCAGTTTATGTACGAGGTTGTCAACTGATTCACCCAGACAAGGAGGCAATCCACTTCTAATGTTTACAATACCAGGTGGAGAATCTTCTATGATTGATGCAGTAGGAAATGCATGGATCCTAGCTGTCCCTCTTTAACTACAGTTGCACACTTCTCTTCCTTTTCGAGGAAAGAGAATGTTCTGTTATCAACCATTAAGTGTTATAGGGCAGTCCTTTCTGACACTCTCAAGTTTTTAAGGCATTCCACCATTGGGTCAGGTCCTCTTCTTGCTGACTGCATTAGGAATGTGAGGTTCAGGGATCTGTATCTTGTTCCTGAACATCTATTGTGTGTATTTGAGAATTTTCATCTCCCCCCAACAAAAAAATCTTTTTTTGAGAACCGTACCCTTTAGATGGTTTTCTTGCTCTCCTGTCAGTGGAAAAGTGTTGCTGACTGTTAAATGTTAATTATGATTCAGTTTGTCTTTGTCAAACAGGGTTTCTAACTAAGAATCAGTCACCTTCATTAGTTTGTACCCCTGATGAGATTTCCAGTTTCAGTCATATATGTACTGAGAATGATCAAAAGAGGCTCCCTTTACACAGTTAGGGCTTTATGGTTTTTGTTTGGCTTACTCTGAAAGGAGAAGGAAGGGTCAGAATTACCTCTTTCTCCCTCTTTAGGGTTCCGCTGATATTTTGGTGGCCATGATTTCGAGCTGATTGTCCTCACTATCAAAGGAGCTTTTTAGTCCCTCGTTGAGAGGTATCTGCATTCCATGAAAATTAAAACCCATGAGGTTAGGGCTGTTGGTACATCTTGGACCTTCTTGAATCACTCTTTGGAGGATGTCAGGTGAGCTTCCTTCTTCCAGTCCTTTTACCTTTGCTCTTTGGTGTGCCAGAGCGAAGGCATTTATTTGTTGCTCCAATTGTGATAGCAAAACTTGTGGCCAAGCCAGCTACCAGCATTTACTAGGAAACACTCCTACAGTTTTCTTATACTAATTTTGTTATTGAGGCCATCAGCCTCTTTCCTATCTTGTAAATTCAGCAGTGCAATAGCAGAAGGTAATGTACTAATGCTTTTAAAATGTAAAACTAATTTTAATTGTGTAAAGTTACATGCTACAGTTGCAGTGATTTCCTCCTTTCTCCCTACTCTGATGCCTTGTAGTCAGGATCAGGTCAAAAGAGGAAGATAGATATTCCACATGTTGGCTATGACTAAAGGGTCAGAATGGGATCTTGTTTTTTTTTTTCAATTTGGGCCTCTAATTACCATTGGAGGAGGGAATATTTATTTTTGACTGGGAACTTAGCATCCAGGAGACAGAAGTCAATGCAGTAGGCAGTAGGGGCAGGTATTACATAATTAAAAGTAGTGCCCCCTCAAAATACAGTGTTATGCAGTGAGATACAGTGTTAGGTACATATAGTACTTTTCACAAGAGATATTTAGTATTATGCACTTTATACAGTGTTATGCATATTATAACACTCATAACAAGTGAGATGTAATGTTGTGCAATTTATACAGTGTTATGCACGTTATTGTACTCTTCACAAGTGAGATGTAGTGTTGTGCAGAATTCGTCTATTCATTTTGTGGTAATAATTGCTGGTGACACTTTCTGCAGATGCATGTACTGATACACATACAGTGGACCCCTACATTTCAAGCAATAACAGCATACAGAAAACTTTGAAAATCCTTACTGTGTTTTTAGTTCAGAAATCAGATTCATAATATAATTGTACCAAATAAAGGCTGTTGCCTATTCTTTTTCTTCCAACAACCATAGATAATCATAAGTTCTATGCTTTAACATTGTACCACTTCCACCAAGACCTGCAGTGACCAAATAACAGCTTGATTTTATTCCTGAAGTTTTCCAAGAATAATGGAGATTTTTCAGATGATTTATTAGTAGCACATATGCCATTTTACAGCTTTAGCATTTTTTTGTTTGCTCTTGTGTGATCCTGCTGTTAATAATGTGCAGGGAATATGTGGAGGGTATAATGAGTCCAGATGATGGTAGCTGCCACAGTTCCCGCCTGAGTGCGAAATCGGAGAAGAACATGGCCGATTTTGATGGTGAAGATCTACTTAGTGATGATGAGCTTGCCCAGATCAATGCACATGCTCACTTTAATGCCCATCAGATGCAGCAACACTTGTCTAACCTGGCCTCCATGTATCATACCCACATGCCTCATGGTGAGTAAGAGCTCTGTTTAAAAGAAAAAGTTATGTGCATGTATACAAGGCAAGTCCAACTGCAAACTACATAGCGAGTGGACAGATTAGAGTCTATTTTGTTTGTTCTACCGATTACTCTAACAAACTTCATAAACCCAGATCTGCAAGCATACTGTGTGACATCTGATTAGGGTCTGTGCTGTTTGTAGTTGGACTTGATTTATAAGCATTTATATACAGTATTGGCTGCATTAAACAACCGTAAAATTTTGCATTGGTTGTATATGAAGATTTAGCCTGGACTGTGATGACAAAGCATAAAATGTTTGCATGTTTGTTCATTTGTTTAAATAAGGAGTGGAGAGTTCTGAATTAAAAATCAAGATTTTCATAATAACAAAACTTAAAATGCATCAACATTGGATTTCAAATATCAATCAGATTACCTCCCTGCTTCAGTGAGCGAAATCTTCATTGCATACTTTATTCATGGTGAACTATTGTCAGCATTTTTGCAAGGAGAGGCAATTGTAGTATTCACACATATTTATAGCATTGCACTAAGATCTGAACTAAATGCAGAGCACTCCCACCTAATATTTGCAATCCCTACCTTTGTTTAACTAGAAATACCCACTATCTGTTGAAATGGAATATGGGGGAACCCCTCCTTTTTCAGCCATAAATAGATCCTGTACCTTCAGCTTGTTTGGTTACTATGAATTAACGGTTGGTGGAAAAGAATAAACATCCAACATATTATCAGATGCAGCTTTATGTCATGAATGAGGCATATAGTATTACTGTTTTGATCCATTCATCTTCTGGTAATTACATTTTTCTGCCCATTTGAGTTAAGTTTTGTGTAATTGTAAGTTTTCAGGTACATGGTAGGACCTTCATATTCCAGGAGCATTGTTTTTGTTGGGTTTTGATTTATATTGTCCCACTTTCATTTGCCCACTCTCGTGGTACATTGTATATCCTTTTTGTTTGTCGCATATCACTGTAATCACATATAAATCCAGAAATATATCCTTATGCAAATATAACATTATGACCCATTCTCCTATTCATTGTGTTTTATATCTTTTTTGTTTGAACTAGGTCACACATTGCTTCACTTGATCACTTGTTAATCCTGAAATATGTTCATACACAAATTTAAGTTTTAGACCCCATTTGTTGAGAAAAGAATCTGAAACCATTTCAGCGGTGGTGCATCATCGTCCAGTTCAGAAAGAGCAAGTATTGCCTGTGTGTTCAGATTACACATTTGATGATGTTTGTCAGAGAGGCAACACACTTCTTTGGGACCTTGTACAAGATGATGGAGTGGTGAGTTTGATATTGATATTTCCAACATTTGGCATTTGTTTTTATTGCAAATACGTGGCATCAGCATTTTGAATTGATATTTTCAAGTTGAATTATGCATGACTCAGAAGAAATTAAGGCCCATTATGTACCTTTAATCTCCTGTTTTCTTAGAATTTTGATTATGACAGTCAGTAGAAAATATAATATTATCATACAAGGACACTTTATGGCTTGGGATGTGAACTTAGGATATTACAAGTGTTTAGTTACACCTGACCACCCTCTGTCTGCACGGATTTGAGTCTCAGGCTCAGCCAATATGAGTATGTGAGAAAGCTGCAAGTAGCTTCCTGTGGTCAGTGATTCTTATTAGGGTTTTCCTGGGTTCTTCCTGTGCAAGTTATACTGGCTGCCATATATAGCCTATCTTGTGCTGAGAAATGGCATTAAACCTCAAAACAACAATAACAACTACAACACCTTACCACTGATCTTAGGGAATGCACATCCTTTATATAATCTGGTATTTGGGACTGCTATATTACCATATATTCTCACTTAGAAGTTGGGTCCAAGTGCAAACTGCATAAATTAGATCTGCTGTTGCATAATGCACCGGTATATCTGGTCTGTACAGTTTGTTAGGTGTAGGACAGAGGTCTTTATCTTGTAATTTTTACAACTGATCATAACAGCAAATAACTTAAGGGGTACTCAGAACTGAGATTTGTTACTATTATCATTGATTCGATGACTGACTGTGGGCAGATATTAAAATTATTACCAATACAGTGGTAAACTATTTTATAGACTTCTGTTTATGTAGACAGTTCGTTTTTGTTTTCAAGAAAAACTTCTGTTTGTGTAAATAGGTTTGTTTCCGAAAGAAGCATTTGTATTACATTGCTGTAGCCAGTTACTAAATGGTTTAATTCATCGTAGAAGAATTTTATCTGTAGTCTTGAGAAAACTTTCAAATAGGTTACAAAATGTGACAGAATTTTAGCACTACTGGCCAGAAACATATCCGATGATCAGTGTCACAGTGCTAGGAGACAGAATGCTTGAGAAACTTCATTCGAGTCATTGGGGTATATTTTTCCATTAATTTGAGCAATTTTGGAAATGTTCAATGCAAGAATGAAATTTGCATGATATGTACATGTTGTTTATACTTGTAGATGATGCTGCCTGAGGGTTTAGCCATGGAGGCAGAGAAAGTCCTATGTAGTCTGGTGTGTTTTTCCACAGATAGGAAAATTAGGATGAAGTTTATTGAAGCTTGCATTGAAAATGTTGCTCATCACAGGTACTGTCATATTGCAGGTTAAGACTGAATGTTTCCACACACAATCACAATTGCAAACAAGACTTCCACTGTTTTCTTAATTGCTCGATTATTGGGAGATGATATGGAATAAAGTAACACTCAGCTGTATGTGTATTGTTCCAACAGGTACTAAGGTCCAGGTCAAGAATTGTAAAACAGAAACTTTTTCAAATGTTGAACACATAAAAAACAGATTTAAGTCTCACAGAAGATTAAAATTGTGAATGATAATATTTATAGAAGGCACTAATTTGCTCAAATCAAAGAATGTTTAATCAAAAATAGGCAAATAATTTCAAAGTTATAAGCATGATAATATCTTTATGTAGAGGTAACTCATGGCAGTATAATGACCACATGATTTTGATGGCATCACAAATGAGGAAAGCAAATTTGAAATAGGTTGTACTCTGTGGTTTCATACTTTACATAGGGTTTAATTTTAAAGAAGAAGAAATTCATAGGTTTTCCTAACTGATTATCCTGGATATTTAGAAAAAGAATTGTATATCTTGGGTATTATTAAAAGAACTTTTAATTCCCTTTTTTGCGTATGGTTGTTGGGTGTAATATGTGTTATAGAGCATACAGTTTGGACTTATTTCGTGTGCACCTATTAAAATAAACTGGGCTCCACTTGGTCATTTTTACTTCCTGCACTTCCAAGGTAAATTGTACAAAAACAAGCCAATAACTTTTTAAAAACTTTTTATATATTTTGGAATTCATTCATTGCACTTTTAGAAGCTGGTATTGCCTACTCTGGTAAAATTTGTTTTCTCTGTTTTAATAACTGCTTGAGTACTTTTTGAGTGATTTTTTAGTACATGGTGGCAGCCATTTTGATTAGCTGCATGCTTAGATCAACTACAATATATAAAGAAATTTCAGCCAGAGTACATGAAAGTAGTGTAGAGGTATGTCAGCATTCTCTCCACTGTGTATATTGCAAATGTGAACAGCTTCCACCTTACATCTGTCACTCTGTTAGAAGTATGTAATATCTGTGGAGTGCCACCATAGTTTTAGAAATATATAAGAGTAAGTAAAAGAAAGTAATTTTATTTCTTATATGTGTGTGTGTGTGTGTGTGGATATCCCTATCTTGATAAATATTATTAAGAGTTAAGAGACAGTGAAAAATAGTTAAAATTAATTAGAAATTTAAAGTTTAAATTTGGTTTAAAAAATTAAATTCAGATTTCCTCGAGAAGAGACTGGGTAAATTCCTCCTTTGAATAAATTTAATCAAAGTACAATGCTTATGGAAAACGTTTGCATGAAATTCATGGAATATCATGATTGCTTATGTTTCACTGCATTACAAAATATTTCATATTCTTTCCTAGGTCTGTTGTAGTTTCCTTGCGACTGCTACCCAAAATTTTCAATTCATTCCAACAATACAGAAGTGGGGCTGATACACATTCATTGACTATGTGAGTACATGCATGCATACATATTTGTAGCAATACATATTCTTACATGAGCAGGGCTGCAGTGAATATTTGTATAACTTGATGGTTTGAAACTTACCAGTAACCAATTTTAAAAGGTGATAACTGTTAGCCTCTCCTTAACCTCTTTTGCAGTAGTGTCAACTTCACCAAGCAAACTGAAAATAAAATTAAACTTTCACACTTCCAGACTTTTCTTAAACTCTGAAGCATCATGTTCCATTTTAAAATCCAGTTTAAAATGTAATCAGTCTAAGTCTTTTGCACCCATACATCAAGATCTGACCTACGTCTGTTGAATATGATACATAACAGTAAGTTGGAAGGTATTCCAAAAAGTGTAATCTTATTTCCATTGTATAACCCTCAAATTTGGTGCATCAGGTTTTTTTTTGTGTAAATATTATCATCAATTCTATACAAAAAAATTGTTTTGTTTTGGGTGAAAAAAGAGAATTTTCAGTACCTAAAGTTGACGTGCATGACATCTTGGTTACATTTAAACCTTAGTAGAAGAGATTTTTTCTTTTTAATTTCAGGTGGGCAGAGAAGGATTTGAACATGATGGCACATTTCTTCATTGATCTTGTCCACTACACAGAATTAGTTACATCCAACAAAAGACCCACCAACACATTGTAAGAAATTTGCACCATAAATCAGGAATACATGTGTTTGTGTATATCTGTATGTATCTTTCTGCCTTACTGGTAAATGCCATGACAGTTGTCAGCATCATAGCATTGTTAACATCCTGCATTTTTTACATCATTCTCTATTTTGGCAGACTCTTTGATTACTATATGTTTAAGTTTGTATTCTGATTATAAGTTGACTGCACAAATGTTTTGTTGTTAAAAGCAGACATGATCTCAATAATTTGTGTGATACTGAAAAAATTTACATACCAACATACCATTTTCTCCATGTATTTAATTAGATCTCTAACCATTCAGATATAATTTGTTTTTAATTACTTGGCTAATGCTATATGAGCAATTAGTTGCAATGTATTTTTTCCCATACTTTTCTATGCAATGGCCCATTTTGCTTGCAGGTAGATATTTAGTTAATAGTGGATTGAATAATGCAGAACAATCTATTTGTAGCTGATTTTGGAATGCTTTTACTCTTATGTAAATTCTCAAACATTTTATATCATACCATTGATGTGTGGGACACTGTTCAACATAATTCATGCTTAGATTCACTTTTCCTTTGGAAAATATTAAAATAAAGGTTGTATTCCTTTTTTTATAATTGCATATGAAAGATTTCTGATACTCATAGCTTATTTATTTGAAACTGATTAAGTCAAGAAAACTTTTCATTTTGGGGGTGGGGATTCCTTGAAAAATATACGAAGTATATGGAAACTTAAGGTAGCAACAAATCCTATTGTCCTGTTTGTATGAAATCATCATCTCCAAGTAATGAAAGGAAATACATTAATATATCAATTAAATGAGTGTGTTACCATATGATAATATACTTTGTGTTAAACTGTTAGACTGTCTACATGGCATCCACAGTAAACAATCCAACATCTTTGCAATAAATAACACATTGTTCTTTTAATGTTTCAGTTTAAAGCAAACACAAGTCCTAACTGGTTTTTTTTGTTGGAGGTATCAGGGCTATTCCATTTAAACATATATTATACCCAGGGAAGGTTCTCTTAAAAATATATGCAAGGGTACTCAGATGACCCATAGAGTTCATACAAAAATAATACAAAATTCTAAATTGCATCTATGGGTGACTATTCTACATTAAAAGTGCCTTCCCTGGCTTCCATGTATATTTTACTGGTACAGCCCTCAGTGTTCATGGTTGTTAAAAAAATGTAATTTTGAGGACATTTTAATTTTTAAATATTTCTGTGACAAAAAAAGAGGTCATTTCATTGGAGGATTGTTTTATATGGTTTGCAGTTTGTAGCAACCATGAAATTCATGAAAATGTGTTCCAGCAAGTAAAATAAAATCCACACTTAACAGCTTTTTCCTGATTTGAGAATTCACAAGTGTATGAATAATCTAGTCATATTTGAGAAAAAGTATACAGTAAATGCCAATTTATGCATATATTGCATTCCTGAGAAACATTCAGTATGTTGAATTCACATGAATCCACCCATCAACCAAATCTTCATCCGCATTGAACACATAAGAAAATGACAGTTCCTGCTTTGGAACCCATGCTGCGTGTTTGTGTTTATTCATGAATAACCTGTGTCTCGGGAAGTATTTTTTTGCTTGGGTGTTAATAATAATAATTCATGTAAATGCAAGTGCGGGTAAGTCAGTTCTGAGTAAATCTGGAGTTTACAGCATTGAGTATGGCATATTTACCCCCCTCCCCTTTTATTTAATTTCTTTGCAGATATAGCCATAAAGAAGAAATTCAAGTGAGGCTGTCCTTTCTAACCTATGTATTTACATCGATGGGTTCTCCTGACAGCTTTCGTAAGTTTTTGAGGACTTCTTTTATAATTTCATTACATTTTTTGATATGCAAGTTAGAAAACAAAAACAGAAAACAGTTACGATTTTACTCTCAGGTTCCCATGATGAATGTTTCCATGGAAGAATTTAATGTCCTCTGTCATTATCTGAGCCACTATGGTTATTTTCATATGGCATTGCAAATACTACGATAGTAGTCATCCAGAAAATGTTGTTGTTGCTGCTACTCCTGAATGGATGGTAACAATAACATTAGGGTGACACTAAAAGACTTGTTATATTGTTTAGTTGATCCTAAATGAAAATCACACTGAAATGACATACAGTATGGCTGCCATGGCAGAAGTTTTGACAATGTGTTCTTGCTGCAGCTGAATGGAAATGGGTATTGATATGGGGTTTTCACCCTTATACCTTTTATGATGTTGGTCCTACGTGAAAAAGGTTCTGCTTATGCAGCCAGTATGACTGCCATAGTGGTCATCTTGAAAATCTTGTTATTGCTATACCTTCTTAATGGATGGCGATATCAACATGAGGTTTTCACTAAAATATTTCTTACGATGTCGGGTTGGTTCTAAATGAAATTGGTGCAGATCTGACATCCAATATGGCCACACAGCAGCCTTCCTGAATATCTTGCCATCACTATTCCTGAATGAAAGTGTCATTGCTTGGACATCCAACATGACTGTCACAGTGTCCATTTTTGAAATTCTTGTTATCACAATTCCTCCAGATCTGATGGTCATATCAATGTTGGGTTTTCACTCAAAGACTTTTTATGATGTCATGTTGGTCCTAAAGGAAAACAGTGTCTATCTGACATCCAGTATGGCCACCATTTCAGCCATCTTGAAAATTTTCTTGTTGCTACTACTGAATAGAAGATCATATTGTATGGGCTTTTCACTAGAAGGTTTCTTATAATGTCTAGTTCCTTTTAAATAAAAATGGTACTGACATGACATCCAGTATGCCCACCACAGTATCCATCTTGAAAATCTGGTTATCACTACTCCACCTGATTGGATGGTTATATCATGGGGTTTTCTCTAAAGACTTCTTATCCTGTCCTAAATGAAATTGTTGCCAATTTGATATACGACGTGGCCACTAAAGTAGCAATCTTGAAAATCTTATTACTACTCCTCCTGAATGGAGCTTTGAGTTTTTACCAGAAGACTTTCGATGTCTAGTTGGTGCTAAATAAAAATGGAGTCACCGTGAAAGTCTTGTTAGTGCTATTCCTGTTACATGGAAAGTCAAATTGCCATTGGGTATTCACCAGAAGACTTGTTATGATATCTAATGGTTCTGAATAAAAATCTTGCACATTAGACCTCAAATATGGATACCACGCTGAACATATTGAAAATTTTGTCATTAATTCTGCTATATGGATTGTCATATCAACGTGGGGTTTTAACCAAAATCTTCTAATGGTGATCAGTTTCACCCCAATGAAAATGGTGCCAGTCTTACATACAGTATAGCTGTGACAGTGGCTAATTTGAAAATTTTATTGCTTAAGAATATCTTAGATGATTTCAACACTCAATAAATATTTTTTCGTAATTTGTCTTAAAAATTTGTATTTATTGCTTAGTTTCATAAAATCTTATGTTTTTTGCAGAAGGATCTTTTTTTGTTATTACAGAAAAATGACATAAATGACACTAGCATGTGATTTTTCAAGGGTGGCCACCCCAGCAGGGTTAAACTAATTTCTAGCCACTCTACTTGTGTACTGCAAATTATGTTTAATTATGCCTGGAACTTTTAATGGTTAACAAAACATATAGTGCTCAAATTAACAAAGAAAATGCTTTAAATTATTGGAGCCCAGGGTTAACAAAACATAAAGTGCCCAAATTAACAGAGAAAATGCTTTAAATTATTGGAGCCCATTTAAAAAAAGTTTTCTTCATGTCATTTTTTTAGACTGTTTGTGGAAATGCATTTGTATTGGCAGCACTGGTTACCATGCAATTTGAAACAAGTATTTTAGGATGTAATTAAAGATTTTTATCTCATTTGCATGTTTTCTATACTCTTAATGAATCTGCGGAAATATTATTTAGTTTTCAAAAAATGTAATTTCATGAAAATAGTTTAATGATTCCTACAAACTGCTGTTTCAGCTGTTTGCTCCAAGAACCATAGTAATTGATACCCATGAAAATAAATGAATGCACAGTACTTAAAAATTTTATTTTGTACAGCTGTTTTGATAGTTGTCTGTTTCTCTAAGGTTTTCAAGGAATCAGCCCTTCACAGTTATAATTAAAAAAATTGGCATCTTTAACCAAAGAGTCAACATTTATTTATCATGTACACAGGATTAGACTTGGAGCAGGTAGATACCTTGTGGTCCTGCCTAGCACTGGACCCTGAGTGTTCAGATGATTGCCTGAGCTGGTTTCTTAATCAGGCAAAAAGCAAGGATCACCATGCCATGGGGCTAGAGACTTTCAAGTACATCTTTCTGCAAAAGGTATATTTAATTAAATTTTTATTGTGTTCTGGAAAATATACAGATACAATTGTGCATCTGTGATTTAATAGTGGTCTTGCTAGGATTTTAAAACTAGGTGTCCTCAGGACTTCTGTTTTCATAAAAATATGAGTCCCACTAGCAAAGTTAATTTCGAAGTCACATGCACTACATATTCTGCTACACTTGGAAACAAACATAATAAGGAAAGGTAAAGTTGTTCATTTGATGTACACTTACAATGGCCACATGTACATCTGTGAGTCTTTATGTCTCTGAATTCAGTCTTTGTAAGTATCAGCACATTTTTCCCACCACTCAGCAGTTAGTTGAAGTCATTGAACTTGTCGAATACCTATTGCATTATGTTCTTTTGAAGTACTCTTATAATGACAACATGCACATCTGGGGTTCTTTCAGCTTCTGAATTCTGTCATTGTAAATATCAGCGCAGTGAAAATGATCAATTGATCAACACATTTTCCTCCTCTGCAGTTGGTTGAAGCAGGACTGGCAAGCCTCTGAATTTGCCACCCAGCTATTACATTAATATGGAGGACTCCTACATAAGTGATCTTCTTTGTCCCTGAAAAAAATTGCATCCAAATAAACATGATAAGAGTTTTCGAGACATTTGATTTGATGTTAAAATTTTAATAGCAAGAGAGAGAATAAGGTAGACAGACCTACAAAACGGATCGAGTAGTTATCTGCACAAAGATATCCATGAACTTAATCCAGAAAGAGAATATCAGCTGAGTAAAAGAAAATTAAGGATTGCAAAGTCAATAAGATTTCTTTATCTTGGGATAAGAAAAGGTGTTTAGATCCGTGGATTATTTTTATTTCAGATGCCACAACTGAATCCTGAGTCTATGTGCATGACGGGACTAAATCTGTTCCAGCAACTGTCTCACCTGTCCAGAATAGCTAATGCTTCCAGTGATAACCCCTTGAATGAGGACAAGGTAAAGCCTCCATGAAATCTTAACATTTGCCCTTCTCATTGGTATTTAAAACAATCTTGTCTCATTTTTCTAAAAATATAGGAGAAAAGGAAGAGTTGGTTCTGCATGTTCTCACTGGTTGAAATTTGAAGTCCTTTTGACAGCAATCTCACCAATCCAAGCCCCATATTTTGAAAATATGTAAATTTACAACATTCTATAACTTCATTCAGCTTCGAACCACAATTTATATGACTTTGGTTCCTCTTCTAGCATGCATAATTGCAGTTAAAGATATATTAATAAAGATGTGTATACTTATATATTGTCACTGGAAGGTGTGTTGCATTGCATGTTTGAGCTCTTATCTTCAAGGTCAAGTTCACAGGGCATTATTTAAGGTTTCTTTTGTCATGAAAGCTACAGAGATGAACTATGGTACACTAATGCGTCACAGTTTTATGGCATTTCTTGTGTCACAGTCATGATTCTATCTTCAAGTTCAGGGCCACTGATACACATTTAATCCATTTTTTGGTACTTTTTGTTCAAATGCTCTTTCAGATAATGCAATGAATCTTTGTTAACAACCATTTCTACAGAGTAACTTTACAACTCTTATAGGTCATAGTTAAATTTCACTATTGTTAACTTTTATGACCTCACCATGGTAGGCTGAGGACAAATTTCTTGTTTTGTTTACTTTTGTCCCTTGTTTGCCATGAAGGTGAGTGGAATGGATCAGCTATGGAGCATTGCCCTCAGAGCATTGGACACAGATGTGAGCATCACTGCAATACAATACCTGAACAACTATTACATTAACTATGGTAATGGTATTTTGGAGAAAGAAGAGGAGTTTGTCAAGCGATGTATGGAAAGTCTAGTGAAGGCATCAGATGAGGCTGAACAGGTACTACACAGATTGTCTGAAAAAGATTGTTTATAAGATGTAAAATTCATGAGACTCAGTAAATCGAGGTTGGCCTAGAATCTTCAAAACTGGAACTTAAGAATATATTTCTTTCAAATAATGTTGCCATGTTGATTATGATATATATTTCCATTTTAAATTAAATTTATGCTCCTGTTTATATGAAGTTTTTTATATGCAGAACATATTTATGCTAAACATTACCACCAGAATTTAGCTTTACTTATCATAGATGAGCTTATGGAATGGTCTCTTGTCCATCACCTGTCCATCCGTTATTACTACTCCTAAACTACTTGAGGTTTGCCATGAAATTTTACACACATTCATCATCATGGTCTAGTTGGTCCTAAATGAAAATGATGGTGCTTGGACATTCAGTAAGGCCAACACAGCAGCCTTCTTGAATAACATGTTATCACTTCTCCTCTAGAACGGATGGTCATATCAATTTAGTTGAGTTTTCACTGAAAGACTTTCACTAAGAGAATTCTTATGACATCAGAGTGGTTCCAAATAAAAATGATGCCAATCTTATGTCCAGTATGGCAGCCATCATAAAAATCTTGTTATTGCTACTTCTGAATGAATGGAGATATCAACATAAGGTTGTCACTCAAAAACTTCTTATGATGTCTACCTGTCATAAATAAAAATGGTGCTGTTCTGAAGTCAAAATACGGCCACCGTGGCATCCATCTTAAAAATCTTATCATAACTCTGCTTGAAGAGCAAGTCTTAATGATATGGGGTTTTCACCAGACTACCTATTATGTAGGTCTTATATGAAGATCTTTCTAATCTGACATACAGTATACGACAGCAGCCATCTTGAAAATGTTATCTTTACTTCTGTCCAAATGGATGACTATATTAAAATAGGATTTTCTCCAAAAGATGTCTTGTAATACGTAGTTAGTCCTCAATGAAAATGGTGTTAATTATACATCCAATGTGACAGCTGTGACTGTCTTAAGAATCTTGTTATCACTGCTCCCCCAGAATGGATTATGACATCAGGGTTTCACCAAGCTCTGATGAAAATGGTACTAGTCGTACATCCACGATTACCACGACGATCTTCATAACAGTGTAGTTGTCACTGTTCCTCCTGAATTGATGATCATTATGACATGTTTTTTTTTTTCCAAAAGACTTTTAATTATATCTACTTTATCCTAAATGAAAATGGTGCCAAGCTGACATCCAATATATGCACCACAGCAGCTGATTTGAAAATCTTGTGATTGCTGAAGAATATCAGAGATGGCATCAATACTCAACAGTTAAAAGGAAGAAAATGTATTGAATGCCTGAAAATTCTGTTTTGTAGTAGTATATATATAGTATATATATATCAGTCTCTTCCAAGGACTCTTGTTATGTAGTTCTGACACTTTTTTTATTTACTACTTCCTGTTCTGATGCCAGTAGTGAATCTTCATCCCTTGGAACTCGTGTCTACTAAACAAGTATATGTACAGGATAATAAGACTTGAAGATTTAATTGTTGAAAATAATAGATTTTGTTACTAAAGTTTATGGATGAAGAGAGAAAGCTCTTGGACCATTCTTTTGGACACATTATTTGTTTATAACATAACACCATTTCTTTATCGAACTACCTTGACTTATAAATCTTACTCCTAAAAAAACTTTTGTTATCCAGGATCCAGAGACCAATTTGTTAATAATTCAGCGAGGTTTGGTTTTGATGAAGAACCACTTGGAAGCATTTCGCAAACGTTACGCATATCATCTTAGAAACTGGCAGATAGATGGGCGAGGTGTTCTGAGCCACCAGAGAAGTTTGGTAGACAAGCAGGCAGCACAGATTCGCATTCTTTTGCAGCCTGCTGGAATGGGGGAGAAGGTATATAGTGTGAAATTAAGAAGATTATATAATAAGTTTATGTATGATTTATAAAACTTAACTTACCAATCATGTAAAATTTCACATGCCCATCAAGTACTGTTTTTGCAGGATATATCTAGTGGTGAGAACATTACTAATTAAAGTTCAATTTAATGGCTTCTAGCACAAAAAATTTTGGTTACATTTGTAGGGAAATACAGTGGCTTAGTGGTAAGTATGCCATACTTGTGACTAGAAGGGAGCGACTTTAAATCATTCCATCAAATCAGCCTGAGTTGGTTACCATGCCAATAACCTCGGCATTAACCTTCATGTGCTCCTGTGCCATACAACTTCAGAAAGATGTTTAGCTGACTAAATTATATTAGTGTTGACTTAGTCCATTCTTCTGGTGTATGCCAACTTGGAATTTGTTTTGTATATCAGATCTTCTTTTCACCATCTTTACTTCAGGAAATGTGTGTCTAAGCAAGGTGTGGGTAAGTGTGGCCACACAAAATTCCCTGGGACATCCACACATGCTGTAAGAACAGATGGCTGTCAGTTTTAGCCAATGGTCTGACAAGATATGGGATCTTGTGGATAGTCAGTGAACCTACCAATCGAGGAAGAAGGCATCCTCATCTTCATCAGAGCCTTCCAGGTTCTCTTTTTCCAAGTCCCTTGGGTCTCAAAGATTACCCAAATCTCTTCAGAGACTCCAAGGATTAGTAGGCATTCTCCCAAGAGTAGTTATAAATGGGTGAAGAGTGAGTTGTACCCTTCAGAGAGAAGGAGCAGCACCATCCCCATTCCCAGAGGGTGGAGAGCAAGTCAGACTTCCTTATACCACTTAGATAGCGAGAGACCCTTCCCTTCGGGAGGAACAGCACCTCAAATGTCTAAAGGGCAGAGCACAAGTCACCTGCCTCCACCTGATGGGGTAGCAGCATACTTTCAATCCTAGAGGCCCACTGTTGTTGATATGATTGAGCCTCCTGACAAGGGTAGGACTTGGGGACCTGTCGAGTCCTTGTCCAGTCACCAGGTATTGGATGCAAGACAGGGTTATTTGGAGTTCCTATGGTGTGGATATAGGTGTTGGGCTAATTCTCCAGACTACCCTTTCATCCCATAGGGGAATGGGAGCTGGATTACAGATGCCAAATTAGGGCAGGGGATTGGATTGGCATCCCCTCTTTACATATATTCCTTTAAATCCCTACCGGATGTGGGGCCTTTTACCATATGGAAATAATTGTTCCTTTCCCTACACACAATCATGGACTTATGGACCTGGGCCACTTAGTAGTTAGGTCATGCCTGTGGTCCATGGACCTACATTGTCTTTCAAGGTAGGGTCTAAAAGAGAGTGGGTGTAGACCTAAACTTTTGCCCCAAAATGCTTAAGGCGCACGGAGAGTCTACCTAAAACACCAGCAGAAGGTGCTGATATAAACATAGTTACCAGTTCATTTTGCTCCACCATCCAAGTCTTCCCTGGGATAACACATTTAGGTCATGTAGTCCAGCCTTCCAGGAGAGAGTGCATCATGATGTTCTTTCTGTCTTCATTGAAGCACATGAGTTTACTTGGAGCAGGCCAATGTGGTATCCCCCACCCTTTTGGTCCCCTGCCCCCACTCTTCAGTTAAGGAGGTAGAATAGGAGGAATCTTGGTAGTTAGATAAAGCATTAAATGAGGTTTAGCACCTATTGTCCATTGATCTGTGTCATAAACCTTTAGGTTCTGGTGACTCCAAAATTCTTTTCTGTTTGGAAAAACTTTCTAGGGCTAACTCTCAACAAAATCTCTTGTTCCTTCCTCACATGGTTACTATGAATGAGTTCTTTCAAAGGTTTAGCAAGGGCCATGCTTTTGCTGGACAACATAGAGGGTGATCTGTCCCCACACATACATTGCTACCCATGGTAACTGCTTCAAGCTAGAAGATTCATACCCCTTCTTAACCCACTAAAACCTCCCACTTTTGTTGCTGAAGCAACTCATTTGGGTATTTCTGTGAGGAACTGGCTCAGCTTCCAGTGAAGACACTGGAATCTTTAGAACAAAAGCTGGGTAACTAGTAACTGAAGCATAGCATGCTGATCTTTTTTCAGCAGCCTCATTCAGCATTGCTCAAGGAGGAAGTACTTTCAGCAATGGCCTACCATTGTTTGTTGGAAGAAGTAGCAAATTTTTTTAGAGCTTCTCCACCTCCACATGGATGTTACTATGGATACTTCCAAGGTTTTACTAAAGCATAGTTAAAACCTTCTGTGGGTTTACCCTCCTAGAACAAGAGACTCTTCGGAGGGCTCATCCCCACTGTGGCTACTAAGGATTTGAGCAATGATCAGTACTGATTGCTTGCATCCATTTTTGTCTCTTCAAGATCAGAGAAGTGATGTCATCCTGACAGTCCTCAGGGCACATTGTCTCCATTCTTTAAAACCATGCAGCCTCAGTCAGAGTAAGAAACCCAAGTCAATGCTCTGTTTTTGCAGGTGAGCCTAGAAGGGCACACTGCAGCGGCCCAGGGAAGAAGTTTGCAGGCCCTTACCCCATTCCTAAAGGTTTAGTAGAGAATGTGTCAGTCTTTGCTATCCCTATATGAGTACAGTCACATATTTTTCTCTTCCTTTTTGAAGAGAAACAATGCTTGGTTTCTACTATTAAATGTTATCAAGCAGCCTTTACTTGGCAGCCTCTAAAGATGGAAGGATAGGAAGCCTCTTTTCCTTCTCATTAAAGGTTCAGCTGATTCTTCAATTTCCACCATTTCTAGGTGGATTGCATTCACCTTCAAGAGCTCTTACCAGTCCTTTACTGACAGGGACCTGTTTTTCATGAACATTAAAGACAGTGAAGCTTGTGCCATGGCTGCTTTATGGCCCTATCTAACTCATTAATCATTTGAAGATGCGATGAAAGCTGCATTTGGCACTGTCATACAACTTTCTCCTCCTTTTAGCTTCACTTTGTCAGCACACCAATGCGAAGGCATTTTCTCACTGGACCTAATCATTGTCGTTCAGAAATGCCCATTCAGATTCTATCCTGCAGTAACCTCCTGCTCTTCTGTGTGGGTGAGTATTGTTTTTTTTTTATTTGCCATTTGTGGGATGATCAGCCTCTTACCTAATTACTCAATGACATTACTACCATATCACAGGCCATTGTGGATGACTTGCACTTGGGAAAGGGAAGGAAAATATTTTTTGGGGGGTTAGATGGTCAGAGGTCAAGATCACTGATAGAAGAAAAATGGTTCCTGCGTAATAACTTTGTTTCTGGACCACATATCTTAACCAAAGTCTGAGGTGGGGACCACTTAAGTTATTGGGTGAGGCCTGTTGATTTTTAGGTCAGAGGTGAGTATCATTTTTTTTCTGCAAAGCATAAAAATTAGGATTTTCACAAAATAAATTTTGTTCCTTGATAAAACTTTGTGAATGGTTCGTTTTTAGGGTTTAGAAATACCCCAAAGATTTTGAGGTGTAAAGGTCAGATGTTTACAGTCATGGTAAGTCTAATAAGAAAATAGTGGTTTCTGCATGTGAAATTTAGGGGACTATTAAACACTGGCAGGCCAATAATGTGCTGTTTTTAGTACTCATGTTGATATATTATCAAAACAAATTACGCATATTTGACATTCGAATTGAACATATATGCTTTCTCTCTGTACAGAATGTTTTTGTCTTTTTTTTCATGCATCACCTCTATCATTCCATTCTTAGTTTAATCTGCACTGTGTGGAACTTTGAAGTGGGTTTCTGATGCAGATTAATAAAAGGAATTTGCCATAAAAAATATATAAGTAAATCATGTGGATACAATCCCATCCAAAATACAGATTATAAATTTTCTTGTTTTAGACACCATTAGAAATGTCCTCCACTGATCTCATTGCTGAGCTGAGGGCAGAAGTAGCAAGGTGGTGGGAGTCTCTGCAGAAACAAACTGTACAGCAGCAGGATGCAGAGGGTTGCCATGGCAATTCATTGCTTACACCCATATTAGGAGCAATGCTTGGGGATGGACCAATCAGATTGATCACACTGGGGCAGGAACTGACTTGTGACATGGATGAGAAAACCCTGGGTGAAATGCAATTTAAGGACAATCAGGTGAATTCATGATTATTATTAGTATTTTCGTAACTTTAACATTTTGTGAGAAGAAATGTATAGTCTAGCTGCAGTTCTGTGTTCAGATTACTTCATATAATTTGAGCTGTTATATTGGAACCTGTAATATGCATGCCATATGACTTTCTTCCTCAACCAGGTTTGGGAGTAGACCATTTGATTTTGTGGATAAACAGGGATTCCCAACAATCGGTAAGTCATTTTCAAAAAGATGAAGAAAGGAAATTAAGACATACTAAAGATGATTGTAACAGAAAACTTCTGTTCCAGAGTCTTGGTTAACTAGCATGATGCAGCCTACTTGAGGTACAATGTAATTTGGCATTTGGTGTCCTATGAACCTAATGTCTGAATTACTGACAACATTTTTAAGTAAAAGGTTTATATAAAATTTAAAGCAGATTTTTATTTTCATTGCTGTATAATAATTTCCAAACTTGAATAAAACATCAAATGTGGAGATCTTAGAATTAACTTTTCAAGGTAAGATGACATGGTGTGACTAGGGTAGGTGGGTAGTGTAATGCTATGCTGGATTGACTACAAGCTACTATTGTCGGAGCAAAGGTACAACAGCTCAGAATATTTTAATTATGGTTGTTTCGGTAAATATTCTTGGCACCTGGGGAAGGCACTTTAAGTGTGGAGTAGTCACATATAGATACAGTTTAGAATCTTGTATCATTTTCATATAAACTCTTTGAGTAATTCAAATAAACTGGCACATATATGTTTAAATGGAATAGTTCTTAGTATGAACACATTTAGTTCTTTGATTATTGAGATATCATGACAGAATTTGATGACTATGACTTTGCTTGGAAGTTATTAATTCAGTACTAATCTAGGCACCCATGCCACATTTTTTATACAGCATTTGTCAAAGAAATAATCCTCATTTTGGAAATGCAAGTAATTCTTTCAACATACATGTAAACCCAAATTTGTAAGATGTGCATTTATTGCTGTTTTTATACAATACATGGTTCATTGTTGAAGTGAAACATGATATTATGAAGAACAAAAAATTTGCATTCATTGATTTTTTTCAGCTTCAAGTTAGCAGGGAAACATGGGGGAAAATGTTTCTTCTTGTGATTATGCAGTTGATTTTGTAATGTCCTTCACTGTCACCATTACAGGGCACTTTCTGAATAGATGATAATAGCATTATGTATTACGTGATCATATTCATTCTTCATATCATTGCCAATGAACATGTGATTGAGTTCATCTGATATAGACATCAGCTGATGCAAAGCCAGTGTTCTTATGATAAAGTGCCTGTCCTGAGTGATAAGTAAAGTTCAAAGATAAAAGGAATTTGCTGTTGTTGATCATGTTTTAAGATGTAGTGAAACACGTTCATAACAAAGATGAATGAACAAGCAAAAGTTTTACTTGTAAATGGAGTTTTAAGAAATAAAGGTACAAAAGTTTTACTTGGTTGTAACAGAAAAAGTAAATCTGAATATGTTTTGCTGTAATTTGAACAGAAATGCCTTTTTGTTCTCCCATGAGATGCAGCTCTATGGTGTATGTGCCAGAGAGAGTCAATACTTATTTTTTCCTCCATACTACAAGTTGCTGCTGTTACATTTTGACATTTTATCAGAAAATCTTAGAATTGATTAATTTGCATCAAATAGAGTTGATGTGAATTAATTTCATCTATATTGGATCAAAAACTGAGCTCTAAGCAGTACAGAAAATTACACCACTCCCTCAATAATTTGTGCCCTGATAACTCGCAAACCCACTTTTAACGTGAGGTCAGGTGTGAATCCCCTTTTTTAAAACTAGAAAAGACCAAAAATTGACCCCTATTTGTTGAAATGTGGAGAAAATCATGATCAAAATTAGTAAATGAAATCTTGATCTATTGCTCATTTTGTCATCGATAAGACCTGTACATTTTTTAATCAACATTATGAAATTTTCAGCTTTTAATAAGAAGTCTTATATTTTGTTAAATTTTATTTCCAAACGGCATTCTTAGTACACTGTAAATAGCAATATTCAACCAAATTTTGAGCAATGAAAATGTCACTAATGCCTACAGGAGGCAGCAGTTTTATAAGTTTATTGAGTGAAATTCATGTTTTAGATCTATCTTTTAGTTCATTTTATGTGTAATCATCATAAATTTAATGTTTACTTGAACAGCTATGCTCCTGCATGTTTCCACGAGATCCTTATTAAGTGCTGACCGTGTTTTGATATCTGACTGGAGGAAGCATTTGTTGTATTGTTGCACTGTATTAAAAAACAGACCTGCTTTGTGTTGTCATGTTAATTATTTCTTTTGTGTTGCTGACTAGTCATAAAGTTTTAGGCCAACATGGAGATTGTCTATGACCATATATGCATTGTTTCTATCACTGAATTTAAAATAGATCTGTCACTGACTAGTTATTTAAGCTCTCAAGGAGGTTGTCTACTACCATGGTTGCTATCATTATCGGCCACATGATGTTTTTTCCCCGAATGAAAATTATTAAAAATGGTTTATACTGACTGTAATCTGGAGCAGCTGTATTACTAAAAATACATAGGTTCCAGTATATTTAGTAAATTTGGAAAGTTCAAGGCATGCTTGTGCAGGAGTGAAAGTTGTAAGTGGGCTACTTGCATCCTACCAGTTCTTGTCAATAACAAAAACAATATTCAGAATTGATTTTTAGCATGTTTTCAATGTTTAAACATGAAAATTAGTTTAGATTTTTCTATGCAAGAGACTACCTCCAACCAAAATCGTTGTAAAAGAAACTATCATCTAAATCATTCTATCAGTCATAACAACTAATTATTTGAACTGTTTGTAACACAAGCCTGATTGGGATAGAGGTCCTCACCCTATTGAACAAGATGGTGTCATCCACCTTTGTGGTGCTGGGGGTCTGGATGGTTGAGTGGTCCAAGGCGCTCACCTTTACAGGTCACTCACATCTCACCTTTGCCTGCATGTGTTCGAGTCTTGGTCTCGGCCACTGGGTATATGAGAAAACTTGCCAGTTGCTTCCCATGGGTCGGTGGTTCTTGGGCAGAGGGGTTTACATGGGTTCCTCCTGCACCAGTTTTACTGACTGCCATGTATAGCCTATCTTGTGCTGAATAATGGCATTAACCCATAAAAGCAATGACAATAAGATTATGGTGCTGTAATATGTATGAGTTTGTTTTATTTCAGTAAGTGCCTTTTCTTTTACATTTTTATACCTTTGTATACTTTGATAGTGATAAACCTTTCAAGATGCACTGTTATCTTTCAAATGATGTTAAGTCAACATAGTCCACAGAAGTACTGCAGTTGCTACATATAATATAAAGCAGGGGTCAAGCTAGACTTAAATTTTAGGGAGAAGTGACTTCTCCTTTTGGTCAGAACAGGGAGAAGTGGAAGCTAAACAGGGAGAAGTGAGACCAAAGCAAGAAACGCGATATATATATATATATATATATATATATATATATATATATATATATATATATATATATGCATTATCTTATTTTAATTATGTGCTCTATTTCTCAGTGTGCTTTTAACATTTTTAAGCAATGCCTTATTTTCAAGTTGAAAAATTTGTGTTATATGTTTATTATCAACACATTTTGTACGTGTATAAAAATTGTTATATTCATACCCATTCTATTCATACTTGCAGTATATGTGTATTTGATTGAGTAAATGCAGTGTGTTTTGGCCATATGACTTAAAAAGCACATCAGAAGCTATACAATGTAATTAATTTTAACTGATAGCAGTAACAAGATTAGAGTCTTGTAATTGCAAGTTGGTAAAAATGCTTAACAAACTACCACTTAATTATTTTATTTTCTACAAGTTTTGTGTAATATTGCAGTCAAAAAGATTTCTAGCCTTCTTTGAAACAACCCCTAATATGTATACATAGGAATAAATGCACAAGTGACTTCAAACCATACTCTTAGTCCTGATTTCATTGTTTCCGATAAAACATTACTGTAACTATTCATAGACAACACACTGAAGCACTAAAGTCGATTTATAACTAAACTGGACCCTTTTTTCCCCCAACCGAAACATCCAAGAACACGTATTGCACAATGCGAGTGCATCTGTTTTTAGAAATAGGGCTTTTCTTAATATAACTACTCACTTTCTTGCTTCGTTACAAAAATTCATTAATAGGACTGCATATTTATGGATGCATTATTTGTCTACCTACTGGTAATAACGATACGCATTGGTTAAATAGTATTTGCTTCATTGCTATGTATATTTTTCGTATTTTCATGAAAATTAATTATGGTATGTCAGAAAACAACCTTGACCTTGCAGCATTGTTTTGAATTCCACAACAGAGATTATCACATGTTTCTGACCTACCTTATTAAATATTTGGGCTAAATCTCCTATCACATAATATTTAAACTTTGTTTTCATTATATTATATATTTTCCTGAATCTATTTGCCCAATTATTTATGAATACAGACAGTTTAATGAAGTGGTGTATCATATATGCAGCGATGTCCGCCATTACAAGTTCATTTACGGTTTCAAACTGATTTTTTAAAGAAAATACGCAAATACGGCCATTAAAATCTCCATTTATAAAAAGATAGAAATAAATTAGAAAATTTTTAAAAGCAAATTACTATTTGCATATTGATGTTTAAATTTCGAAACAGAATTTGGTGTATTTTCATCATAGCACAGTATGCCATCTTCATGAAATCCAGCAGTGATATCTTGCTACGGAAAGGGTTAATGGTCAGCTAGCTATTAAAACTTGCATGTGAATGTGCAAGAATTTCTTAGTCGCCGTAAGATGATTGGTACAAACACCACGTAACCTTGGGTTACAACAGTGCCACAAGTTACTGGCTACAGCGAGGGGGGCATCTTAGAAGTTATAATCTACAGCCATTTTATGTCCAAAAAATGAGAGGGTGAAGTCGTTTTTGCTTTCATAACAGAAGAAGGCGAAGTTTACGCTTCTCAGGTGACTTTTTCGCCCACTTCGCCTGGTAGCGTGACCCCTGATAAAGTGTATATTTATTTAGCCAGCCATCATATATACATCTAATATGTAACACCCTTTTTCTCTTCCCTGTTCTCCTTGTGTATCAAGATCAAGTAACATAATTGAAGAAGAGAACTTTTGGAACAAAATATTCATGTATATATGAATTATACTTGCCCAGTCATAGTTATAGTCACACCCTCCCAAGGCCTTACAGTAATTAATCACTAGAAGAGCATGCACATGAACATTAGTAATAACTGATAAATTGATGGGATTTGACACTAAGCACTCTAACCAAGGGAAGGCAAATCTCATCTGACTTCCTCTTTGGCAAGGAGTTTATTTGTTTGGTACTTTTGTAACTAGGTCTGACCTAGAAGGTCTGGATTTGTGAGGTAATGGATGTAGTCATGATATATGATGATTAGATAAATGTTTTAGAAGAAACACATTTTATAGTAAGAATTAGTGTTGCAATCAATATCTATGCTTTTCATGAAGATCATAGTAATATGAATAGTTTCTCCTTTAAGTTTGAGACCTTAACCTTTAGTCATAAAACTTCTGTAGTCCAGAGTCTGAATTTGTGCTCAGATATGAAAATAGACTTTGTTAGTATGAAATAAAGATCACGACAATCTTAGTTTTAACAGAATTTCAATAGTACTTTGGTTAAAACTTTAGAGGCCAAATTTTGTTGTGCTGTTTAGACACTATTGTGACTTTGGGTCCTATTTATTAAATAAGGTATGATTTCTTTTGCAGTTAGTATTTGTGTCAGTTGGAGCAAGTCGACCACCACGGAAGATGGATGGAACCCTGCCCTCCTCCTGCCTTCCAGCACCCACAGCAGAGCGTTTACCCATGATGCTTTTAATTCAAGAACCATATTTTGGACAGCTTATGAACATGCTGGAGAAATTGAGCAAGTTGAATGTTGTTCCAGACAAAATTGTAAGTTTATGTCTATTTTTTATTTTTCTCTCATTTTTTTGTTACACTTTTTTTAGCTTATAATTAAGGTATATAAGGTACACACAGTTGTCGTGCAGTATTTGTGGTTTGCATTGCAGTGTTTTTTTCCTTTACAAATACAGAACTGGACAACTGTTGCATTAAATACCTCTCGTCTCAACTTTGTACATCAAAAGTGGTTAGAATTTCTTATCTAAAAAATTATCAGTATTTTCATTTTGAATTCTTTTCTTTGCAATTAAATAATGATGACATACTATCCTTACTTTGGCTGTCTCATATTTCATCATCAAACCACTTTCCATGTCCTGCCTATTTTGCTTTTATTTGCAGGAAGGCAGAGAGAAATGGGATCTTTTGACCAAAGCTCGAGTCCTGTCCAGAAAAGTGTGGGAACTACTGATGCTCCTACCAACCAATATTACGATGTTGCAGGGTTTCCGCAGTGTAACCTCAGACAAGGTAGGTTTACCATGTCTTAAAAGGAAAATATCATCTTTATAGCTTGTCCTTAATAAGATTGGAGGGTATGTGCTATATCTCTTATGCTGTAGTCGTTATGAAAGTCATACTGTTTTTTTTTATAGTTCTTGACATCACTGAGTGCCAATCATGTGTGTTTAGGTTCTTTTGTTAGACCCTTATTGACCACTCTGGTGGTCTAGTGGCTAGAGCGTCTGCCTCGGAAGCAGGAGATTGCTGGTTCGAATTCTGGCCGAGTCATACCAAAGACTTATAAAAATTATACTAGCAGCTGCCTCGCTTGGCACTCAGCATTAAGAGGTTAGTGTTAGGACTGGTTGGCCTGGTGTCAGGATAATGTGACTGGGTGGGACATGATGCTACATGTCTGCAGCATGATGCCTCAGTGCTAGATATCACTATAAACTGTCTCACTGTAGACAATGTAGCGATATGACTGAAAGATTGTTAAAGCTACGTTAAATCCAAATCACACACATACACATAGACCCTTATTTTTTATGTTAGTTGGGGTATTCATTCTGATTAGTATTGCAATTTAGTATAAAAGCAAGTATTAGATGCTATATTCTGTTAAACTAAAAGAATGTCTCCGATCAGTAGTAAAGCAAACATTTTGTAACTCTCCAGTTCCAAGATAAATCCATGTTCCCAGCATGAGTAAAGCTCAGTAGTTGACCATGCATGGTCATTGTAATTTTTTCTAACATCCCCTTGTTTCTGTTTGTCAAAGATTATACTATATTAATGTCTGAGTCATTAGAGTACAAAGTATAGTTTGTTGCTTGTTTTTAATATTGACTTAAAGTACACTTGCAAATAAAATTTAATTTTAATTATTTGGAACAAATTATTTCCTTTGAGAGCTCTTTATTTTACTTTCATTTAGAGGTATCAATCATTTTATGAGTATCTGGGAATGGTGTCCTTTTAGTGAAATTGATTATTTATCTTTTGAAGGACTCTGATAGTCCTAACTGGAACGAACTTCTAAATGCACAGAGTCCACACAGATTGATGTACTCACTGCAAATTGTGGAGGGTCTCTGCAGATCTCAACGCCATAGGAAGAAGTCTTTTGTAAGTTGTTTTTGATTTATTTATCACAATTTTTGTGGATTGTATGAGATTATTTAGTGGATTCTAAATAATATTTAGTGGATTATATGAGACTAGTGGATTATATCAGACTTTTTTAGTGGATTATATCAGACTTTTTATTTGCCATGATGCTGTTTTACTGATATTAATTGAAGTTGGTACTTCGTTCATTAAAGGACAAGAATGAAAATAAGTGTCTTCAGTTTTTTGGGGAGAAACATTCAAAAGAATACTGTGTATGTTTACATTTGAAAGAATTGTTTATTTCTTTCACACAAAATTGTTTAGGCTCAAAAACTTATACAGATGGTCACTGTCACACCACTTTGTCCAGAATTTTCTCATTCTATATTGCTAGAGTTAGGCTACATGTGCTTTTGTTATGTGTTGCAGAAGTTTAATGTTATGATTTCTTTTTAAATATATTATTGTTGAGTATGAGACAGAAATTCTTTTGATATGGATTCAGTTAAGAATATGTATTGACTATATACCTCCAGAGAAAATCTGTAACCTGTTGAGAAAATGTGGTTGATATAACAAATGTTACCATTTGTTTTAGGAATTTTACATTTTTTACTTTTATCTTTTATTTTACAGAATATTAACATCTTGTAATTTTTATCATTGAGTACTCCATTCTTATGTGTACATGGAAAGCATAATCTGAATAGTTTTTCATTTGTTTTTGCAAGTTTTAATTTTCGTTTTTTGAACATTACTTTTAAGCATTATCATATAACCAGTGTTATGCTAACATGCCATTAAAAGGGGCCCGAGTGGCTGAGTGGTCTAAAGCGCTCACTGTTACGAATCACTTGCATCTCATCTCTGTCTGCGTGGGTTTGAGTCTCGGATTCGGCTTATGTGGTTATGTGAGAAAGCTTGCCAGTAGCTTCTCGTGGGTCGGTGGTTCTTTCCTGGGTTTTCCTGGGTTCTTCCTCCACCATTTATACTGGCCACCATGTATAGCTTATCTTGTGCTGAAAAATGGCATTAAACTCTACAACAACAACAACATGCCATTAAACCCTTCTGCATACATACATATATACATTGTTTGGATATTATTTAAGGCATGCAAAATCAAATCTTATAATAGAATGATTTCAAAGGCCATTTGGAAATTCTTCTAAGTTAAATGGGACAGACAATGAGAGTGATAATTCTTGAGAGTGTTTAATTGCAGAAGTTTAAAAAGTCCAAGGTAGTTCTCCATCTTGCATGCATTTAGAATAATTCTTTAATTTTCAAACAGCTTCATTGTTCAAGCTGTATAGCATTAGGTGCATCTTTTTTCTTGTTTATGATAGCTCTATTATTCATCAGTTGACAATTTGTTCAAGCACAGGCATCGTCAAATGTTTTCAAGAAAACATTTTCCATGGTTTCAGATGAGATTAGGTGGAGGAGACTCTCATTTGACGAGTACTGACTCCGAACTATCTTTAGAAGGTCTGGAGTCTCCAGAACAGTTGTGGAGCAAAAGGGTAAGGCCACTCATTATATACTCAAACTCAACAGATGCTACTCTCTTTAATTATAATGCTGTAGTTGGTCTTCATAAATGCTGACCATATTAGTCACCAAAACTGCGATATTTTGAAAACAACGTTTTAAACTCAACCATGATTAACCAAGAATTATGTATGTACTGAACCACAGCATAGAGGGAATGATCAAATTTTGACAAAAATGAATATTTACAAGCAGAAATAAAGATATAATACTAAGTTCATTTTGTTTTGTTTGACCCATATTCTCTTATATTTGATCAACCAATTTAAGCACAGTGGTTTAAATTTGGTCATAGGGTTCATAGCAGTACCATGTTACATGCAGAATCATGTTATAATGACTTTTTGATTATTACCTTAATTAGATACCTCAGTGATCTGCAAAGTCAGACTTACTTAGTGAGTGGCAAAATCAAACCTTTGTGGATAGTTCAGGAATTAGTGTCGTAAATATAATTTTCTTGGTTGAGAAGTACTTTATATAGTCATTATAAGGTGAATCAATCATACAAGTGGTCCAACCTACTGTTTAGGTCTGCAATAAGCTAATTATTCTTTGACCCTCAATTAAAGGAAAACAAACTATAATTTCCATTTGTGCCTTCCAAATATATTATTTGTGTATAGAAGTATATATATTGAGTTAAATATAGTAGAAGTTAAGAGATAGAGAATGTGAAAATGTTACGATTTTTGTCAGGTCAGACATTGTTATGCTTGCCCCAGATCACCAGTATTTTCAAGACTCTGGCTTAATTAATACATTTATATGCTACATTAAAGATAATTGCATGTAATTATATAAATAATTACTTTTCATGAGACAAATGTCAGTAACATGCATTTGAAAGAAGCATTCCAACCATCTCAGTTTCCATCCAATTTCATAGCCTCAAAGAAAGAATGAACAGTGAAACTAAATTTTAATTTTAGACTGTTTGAATGTCATGAGACCAGAGATTATGGCTTTGTGAACTAAACTTTTAAAGCTTTTGGATGACTTATGTTGTGAACAAGATGCTATGCATATTTATTGTACTGGTATGTTTGGAAATAATTTTTATCAGGTTATGGTAAAATATATATATACTTGACATGATAACAAGTTTGATTAAAGGTGTACATAGGTTGCATTCTCTCAATTCTGTAGAAGCTTGCTTAGTGAATTGAATGGTCGGCAGCTATGTAATAAGGGTGAGCAATATCAGACACACATGGGGCTCTTGCATTTTTTCTTCAGTTTGTGACTAAAGGTGGCTTGAGCCACATGTTCAACATCTTCATTTGTGGTGGTCTTCAGATGAAGGAGACAGAGCCCTGGAGTCAGGTTAGTGTTTTATTATTACACAGCCAGATGGCAAGGCACTTTTCTCTAATTGCAATTGCATGATGTGACTTAAGATGTTTATCTTTTAACACCAAGCCAAACCAAATCATAGCAATCAAAACTGGCTGATATTTCAAGGTTGATAAGCTTGAAAATTATGCAACAGTGGTTTCACTCACAGCAAAAGTGACTTTGAAAGGTGTTTTGTCAAAGGAAAGTCATCATTTCAGTGCATCTTCAACATGAGCCAGAAGGCAAGCATACACATTTGAAGCTTTTTAATGAAGATTGAAATTATAATTTATTATTCAGTGTCATCATTAAAGTTCAAAGTTAATTACTAGTAAAAATTTATGCATCGTGTATGTAAAATATGATGGCTTACTATCCACTCACTAGGAACTGCTGATGGAACATCTCAAATGGTTGTCCCTGCTGTGAGCATCATTAATGTCATTAGACTGGACAAAACGATTAGTAGATGATATGGAAGACACCTTACGTTGAATAGGCCTAAACTTAAAAATGATGGTTACAGGATGACCTCCATGATGAATTGCCCTGAGGTCAAGATCAAGGTCACATGCCACTCCTGATGAAATTACAGAAGATGGAAGGTCTCAGTGATTAGAATGACACTTTCTGATTGGAAGATAATAACTTTCAGTTTGCATATTTTCAGTGGGAACAAGAGTGTCTTGCGTGTCTGTTGCGATTGATAAGCCAGTTCTCTGTGGATCAGTCAGACTCCGATTGTGTCCACGATGATGTTTTTGAAACGTTTGAAAGCCCAAGGAAGAAGCAGAAGAAGCAGAAAGGACATGACAAGATTCTTATTCCAAGGCTCAACCAGGTAGTTAAATTTTAGTTCTGTGAAAGCTCAGAGTTCATTTTTGATGTGAACTGCTCTTGTAAAGAGAAATGCTCATTTTGAAAATGTTTTTTTTTTTTATTGACTGACCAGTTGTCAGATTAAAGTATTTCAGACTAAAATAATTTCAAACAACATTTGTAGAAAAATATATTGAAAGAATGACCAGGAAGTGGAAAGAATGTTTCTAAGAATATTTTGTGACATGAGTGAGAGTTTAATAAGTAGGTGGCATACCAGTTCACTGTCCAATCCACAGAACCTTTTGACTAAGTAAATTTGACAAAAGCTGTGTCAAATACAGGTATTATAACATGTGTAAAACAAAATGTGATAGCTAAATGATGTTTTCAGAGGGTTACTTTTTTTTTGAAAACCAATAAACCAGATGGAAGGATACTGCATTGCTTAAGGTAGCATTGAAAGATAGCATTGTAGAATGTAATGTAGGAAATGTTAGTTTCTCATGTTTAATTGAATCTTGTCTCTTTTCTACTACAGTAGCATTCATCATAGAAACTTCTCTCTTTCTCTACCTACGTCTTCCAAAGTTATTTATAAACTCTGTTATGCAGGTCAACTTAAAGAAAAACCCCATTCATTTTGTAAAAATGGATTTGCTGTGAGTGTATTTAAACCTTATAGCAAATAAGTAATGTCTCTGTTTCAGACCATTCTGTCCATGCTGAAGGTGGATTCTGTGTTACAGATCTTAATGAACATATTATATGATGCAGCTTTACCAGGGTATGTGGCTGTCATTTCAGTCTTACATTTTCTGTAATAGTTAACAAAGTGATTATTTTAAGCTACTAACTGTTGTTTGAATATTGTTCTTAGAAAGTTAGATTTTCAAAAACAGTGGGACAGGTTAATATTATATGCAGTTGTAATTGTTGTTTTTGTTGATGTGTTTGTTGGTTGGTTAGTTTTAACAGGACTTCTAACACTATTGGCTGGATCATGCCAAGGAGATCGGAGCTAGGTGCCTTGTCCAAGGACAGCACCAAGGCAGCCGACTGGACTTGCCTGGGTGGGTATTAAACCTATAATCCTTGAATTACAAGTCTGACACTATCAACTGAGCTACCAGAAGTTTTCAGTATGAAATCATAGATGGTAGACATTTTCCTGCAGGTCATTTTAGCTATATATTGGTGAATTACTAGAAGGGTGTATGAAATGTGATTTGTTTTGCTTCTTCTTGTTCAGAAATAATAAAAAGAGTATATCCTGCACTAGGATACTCTTGACCACTCCGGTGGCCTAGTGGTTAGAGCATCTGCCTTGGATGCGGTATCTTGCAGGTTTGAACCCTGGCCGAGTCATACCAAAGACTTGTAAAAAATTGTACTAACAGCTGCCTTGCTAGGCACCCAGCATTAAGAGGTTAATGTTAGGACTGGTTGGACTTGTGTCGGGATAGTGTGAATGGGTGCTACATGTCTGTGGCATGATGCCCCAGTGCTAGACATCACTATAAACTGCCACACTGCAGATATCATAGTGATATGACTGAAAAATTGTTAAAGCTACGTTAAAAATCCAAATCACACACACACACATGCTAGGATACTCCCAGTGTTCACTTTGTCAGTGATCTTTACCTTTATTTCAGAGATTCAAATCAGATGCATGCTGGGTCTTGGGGTCGATCTGAAGGTAAGAAGCATAAAGTAAATGTATACTGTGTTATGTATATGTAATTAAATTGCTTGTGTGTTAGTTTTAAAATTCTTTTTTATTTTATTTTTGTTTCATTACATTTTATTGTAATGATTATTTTCACAGGATTTGAAATTCTTTTAGTAATGTTGTTTATCTAAGACGTAAAAGCTGTTACATGAGTAATATTTTTAGTTCACCTTGGTCCGCGGTAGTGTAAGCGCTACGCGAAAACTATTGGCTATTGCCAAGGTCATTTTCTCTAGTCTGAATAAACAATGTTTATTTTTAAATTTATTTCAGAGTGAGAGTAGATTGGGGTTCTTGCTACGTGACAAATTACATTTTTCTTATTGTGTTGTTCAAGTGTTAAGAGACCACGTAATCTATCTCGCGAGAACTGGATGATAATTTGGGTGGATATAATACCCTTTATGAGCACTCGTCAGTCAGTTGTATTTTGGAAACCTTGAAGGCTGGATAGGTTTTTATTGTTGAAATCAGATTGTTTTTGAAGTTCATTTGTTTTTTGGAATTTAATAATTTATTCTCTTGAAAACCAAACGAGTGTACTGTTTTATAAATTCTGGGAGAAAGAAATTCAGTGGAAATTTATTCTGGAATTATTTTTGAAATGTAAACTGTGATTCAATTGAAGAATTGTTGCTATTTTCACAAGGACCACATCTGACGTCATTGCCTTCCATATTGGAACATCGTCGAGATTCGAACCTGGATTCTAATAGAACTATTTAGTGATAGGACTTGTATTTTTCATTCTTAGGATTAAATTTTGGATTATATTCACAAACCGTAAGTCCTGTTTCCAATTTTTACATTGTTTTCTAGGGAAATAAATTATTTTGTTAAAATATACAAAACTTGCTGATTTCACTCTTTTCCCTTGTTATTATTGTACGAGCCTACACGTAACAACTGGGACTTGAAGTTTAACACCAATTTTTTTGTTCAACCTTTTGTATAAAGAATGGATGTTTTCACTAGAGTCAATATTTTGATATATTTTCATGCCTTTAAGAATAGAGAAAGAAATATAAAAAAATTCTTAAATGTTTTATAGTTTTTATTAGCTTTTGGATAATGCTAAAAAGCAACAAATGTAAGTATCATACTTCTTGTGGAAGAAATGTTTGTGTGTAAATGGTTGCCCTACTAACTATATAATGTTATGTTTTCTATTTATTTTGTTTATATCTATCATATTATCAGATTAAAAATATAGACAACAGCTCAGCACTTTAACAATATGCAGAACAGTTAAGAAACTGATTTTTACCTCTACTGGTCATAGACCAGAAGAGCTTATGGAATGGACTGTTTGTGATCCATCTGTCCACTAGTACAAGTTTGTTACCACTACTCACAATCACAAACAATTTGGAGGGTTGTAAAGAAACTTTACATGGTGCTACTCAGACAGCCAGTATAACTGCTACAGTGGCCATCATGAAAAGCTTGTTATCATTACCCCTGAATGAATTGTCATATCAGCATGGTGTTTTCACTAACACACTTTTTATGATGTCTAATTGGTCATAAATCAAAATGGTGATGAACTGACGTCTAGTATTACAGCCACAATGGCTATCTTGGATATTGCATTATTGTTACATTTTCAGCATGGCTGGTCATATTGATATTGTGTATATCAATACTTGTGCACATCAGATGGTGCACATGTGATATCCAATATGGCCACCATGGCAACCATCTTGATAATCATGTTACTTCTTCAAAATGGAAAGTCAAATCAACATGTGGTTTCCAGCAGAAGACATCTTATCTTGCCTTGTTGGTCCTAAAAATGTCTGACTGGTCCTAAATGAAAATGGCACCAATCTGACATCCACAACTGCTAATTTGAAAATCTTGTTATTGCTGAAGAATATCAGAGATGGTTTCAACACTAATCTCTTAAAAAAAAAGAAATGGTCTTTTCTTGAATTCTTGGGATTTATTTTCAGCCAGTGAAACATCAATCCCTGTAAAGGACTCTTGTTTCATTATTACATGAATGACCATTTGATTATATTCACCACTGAATATTTCAGAGGAATATTTTTTTTCCCTTTAAACAAATCTCTATATATATTTGCTCTTTTCCTGTTTTTCCCAGTGGTGCACTATGTTCTTTCTTTCCTGGTGTCCTGGGCATTGTCATGTGATGAGGTGCGTGAGAGTCTTTGTTCGTCACCAAACTTTGACAGCTGGCTTAAGAGACTGACACTGGAGGCTCCAGAGGTAGGGAGATGGAAGAGTGTTGTTTCATATTTGATTTATAAAACAAGTTGAATATTTCACATTTTAGAAGTCTTTGTGAACAGATGATTGAATATTTTCATAATTTTTGTTGTTTTTTATCACATGAAGTAAGACAAGAGACCACAAACTGTAATGAAATGGTGTAGAGACATTTGAATGTTCAAATATCATGATGTAATAATATCAGGTACAAAGGGTTTATGAAATGTGTTAATGCCTTAATTTGCAAAACTTTTAATCTGTTCATTTCGCCTCTTTCCTAGCCCCATGTTAGAAAGGAAGCTTGTGCTGGTTTGTACCATCTGTGTTTGGGGAAGACAGTGGAGGGTAAGACTGGTTACCCCTTTCTCCTACCAATTTTGTCACGACTGCTTACCTTCTTGGAAGATGCCCTGCAAATCAAACCCCAGAAAAATATTGATGTGAGTACCACAGATTACAGTTAAAATTTCCATTTGGAAGAAAGAAATTATGTATATTTTAAAGAAACTGTGCATACCAAACAGGGGTGCAGCAACCTACTTTCTGTTTTTTTGTGTGTTTTTTAAAAATATTTTTTTAACATTGCTTAAATCGTGTCCATGTTCTAATGTCTTTGTTCACACTACCACCAGATTTGTTATGTGGGTGTAACTTGGGGTTGTTGTTTGTGCTTTAATGCCATTCTTCAGTACATGATAGGCTGTACATAGCAGCCAGTATAACTGGTGGAGAAAAAAGCCAGGAAAACCCCTGGTAAGAACCATGACCCATGGGAAGCTACTGGCAAGCTTTCTCATATACCCGCATTTGCCAAGCCCAAGACTTTAATCCATTTGGACAGGTGAGATGGCAGTGATTGGTAAAGTCTAGCACTTTAGACCACTTGGAAACCCGGCACCCCCCATCTTGGGATTAATAAGTGCCACATACAATAATTTGGTCACCATGACCTACCTTCCAGGCTTTATGAAAATTTGTTTACAATTATTTACTCTTGCTGGGATATGTAATGTAAGCTCCTGTTCAATAACAAACTTGTTTTGCACTTTATGTCATTAGTAGCAAAAAAAGAAAAGAAAACTGAAACTTTATAATTTGTGCATAAGTATCATAGATGTTTACATTTTTGTCCATCAGGTAGGAGTTGGGGACATAGAAGACTTCAACAGAAGGACATACATTGCAGATAGTTCTCAGTGAAATTTCTTCACAACATTGGCCATGTTCAGAAATTTTCAAACTTAGTTTCATTTTTCTGACCCCTTTGTAGGTTCAGGGTTGTTGAATATGCCCAAATGCACCCTCACTGCATGTCATGAGAGGTGAGTGATATCTCTTTGCTAATGTATATCAACCTGACATGAGAAATGAAATAAATGAACATAAATCTCTGCTCCCATATTGGACTCCAGGGCCAGTGGGGAGCACAAATGATGAAATAATAATATGTTATGAAAGGATCAGCCAAATCCATTAGTGTGAGACCTAGTCTTGGAATGATAGCCAGCAACTCAGGTGAGGAAACTCATATGAATCAGGGAAATTGGCCAAGATTTCTCATCATCATGTCGTGATGCTACTAAACTTATGCTAGCAGCCATCCACACATAGAGTGGTGAACCAGTGTGACAGTGAAACATTTAACAAACCTGATGCTACAAATGACAAACCACATAAATCCAGCCTGCATAAAGATCAGCAAACCACTGACCCCAATGGACAAAGAATCAGTGTGACATAAAAGATTGAACTCCATTCCTGAGAAACCAGTTAAAATCGGCCTATGAATAGAGCAGCAGTAGTAATGCATGCACTAAACCAAATATTGAGAGAATTAAAGAATCTGCTGGACTTCCCAAAGGATCCTATCAGACAATAAGTTCAGGAGTGTAGAGAATATGGACAATGGAGATCCCCATCATTTCACACCAGGGAAACCTCCCAGAAGTCCTGTTCATTCCCAGTATTCAGATATATATCTGACACCATACTACAATGGAACTGCCAAAGGATTAAATGCCGTTGTTGATGACATTAGTCTTCTACTTAATGAACATGATCCAATAGCTGTCTGCCTTGAGACCTTTTAAAAGGAAAATGACAAGAGTTAATCTTAGAACCAACTGCAACATGCAGCAACTTTTCCCAAAAATACTGATCTCCCTCCAAGTACTCTAGTCAGTGAATCTGATCTTGACTGTCTTATTGAACAGTTGCCAGCTTCTTTTGTTTTTCTTGGCAACTGGAACAGCCACCTGACATTTTTGGGCTGTAAGGTTAAAAACAAGAGAGACAGTTGAGTAATGTCTTTTTGATATTACTCAATGTTGTTTCAAATCCCAATATTTATTTCACCACAGGATCATACTTGTCCATAGATCTATCTTTAAGTCATTGCTATTACACCCCTCCCATGATAACTTGGGCACAGATGGGTCCAAACACAAAGACACTGCTTAAACAGTGTTACAAGTTACAGAGGGACTTCAGAATATTTGAGAAGAAAATGCCATCCTGGGTGGGTGGGGGGGATCAACAATGAAATGAAGGTGGCAGGGGGACACTGTTAAATGGTTTAATACTCATTTTATATTCATGTTGGGAATAATAATTTTTTTCTTAAATGGAGTTGTTTGCTTTTATGCCTTCTCATGACAGAACTATGCCCCTTGATATACTTGAGCAAAGGGGTATTTCTCAACTGACCCTTTCCTCTTTATAATAATTACCTTTATTTTGTAGATAACCAACCTTCATATATGATCATTAAAACATTACTCCAAGAGGTTTTGAGAAGTGTCATGTGTTCCTCAAAAAATTGTGTGTTTTGTCATTGTTTTTGCATTGAATATTTGGATATATTCAGGTGTTACTGTTGAGTCACAACAAAACAAGATTTCCTTTTTCAAAAACTAGGGATGTTTAATCTTTGAAACAACAACTGTCAGTGTTGAAACTTGATTTTGAAAAAATATTGTTCTCTTAGTAAAATATTCATGCTGCAATTTCATTGCAAGTAGTAATTGAAATATTTGCTCATCCTCAGTATGGTCTTAATTTCTATAGTAAAATAAATGGCTTAATCTGGGAAAGGCTCAAGATGGTACCAATAGGGTGTTGCAGTAGCACTCCAATTCAGGAGTTTTAAGTTCACTACAAACTTTGGAACATTCTTCTCCATAATGAACTGTATCTGTGAAACAAATCTTTTTATGTACCAAGTACTCCTTTTGATTTTCTTCTCTTGCTATCGGTGACCACATTTAACAAATTAGTATGATAAAGCACTGATTAATGTTAAATATTTTAATTATATTACCTACATGATAATATTTATTACATCGTTCAACTGGTCAGTTGCAATGAGTTGACTTCATATGCTATTGTGACTACTAGCTTTTATGTGAATAAGATTTTCATCTTTTGAACTTTAAAAAAAAATTATTCTCCTTTATTTGATTTGATATGAAAGATGTAATTAGCACAATATAGCTGTCATGCTTGATTGACACTTTTCACATTCAGATACAAGAGGGCATATAGCATTTATGATTATTACACTGAAACTGAATTTAAAGATAGAATTAATACCCAAATTTCACTTCATACAATTTGTTTAATTGGCATTTATTCTTAAAGTGCTGCTACAGGTAGGAATTCATAACATTTTCATGGATCCAAATATTGAATATTGTTTACAGTACACTGAGAATTTTTTTAAACTTGAAACATAGTAATCTATATGAATTCTTTGAAAAGTTACAAATTACATGATGTTGAATCAGATTTTTGGGCACTAGCCACCATTTTTGATGATAAAACGAACAACATATTAAAGTTTCATTTTCCCGTTTTGATTGTGATTATCTTCACATTCAACAAATTGGGGTGAATTCTTATGGTATTTTCTAGAAGAAACAAAATTGGATTTATTCCTGACCCCACATTGTAAGCAGATTCATGAGTTGTCTGGTGCCAGTTATAGAGAGAGAGGTATATCAGCTACAGATAAGCATAAATAGTTGAGCAATGGACTGAAGAAAGAGTGTTTTGACTTTTAAAATTAAAATCCAACTGTATGTACATCTATTTATCACATCTTATTAATGGTGAATCAAAGCTCTATGTTTTATTCCTATTATGGAGGAGACCAAAGTTGTAAGGTTTATTTTTGTCTGTAAACTAACTTCCCTTCCACATATTAGATACCTCAGGGACAAATTTTAAAAAAGCACTGGATTTATTAGGAGTCATTGTAAATACAGATTGGGGAGCAGATTGTAAGGGCTTCCTCTGGTTATTCAGGTGATTATTAAGACCGATACTTGAAAATGACTCAGTTGTGTACAGATCAACTTTGTAAATCTCGACTGCAGATGCTTGATCTGATACACAATAAGGGACTTGGACCATGTTTGGATGCATTTAGAACTTTCCCCCTCAGAAAGCCTTTTCATTAAGGCAAATGAGCAATCACTTTCAAACAAAATTAGATTTTCATTATGTTACCAAACTATCTTCAAATCCATCAGATCTGCATATGATGTATTCTTACCAAACCTTAGGGGTTCAGGAACTAAACTTCATTCCACCTTTTGCCATACGATTTCATCCACACTTGCAAACAGCAAAAATCAATTTTGGAACTATTACTTAATTCAGTATTCCCAAATAACCATAATTGTTATAAAAACCTCACAAATGATATTTGACCTTTATTTGAGGGTGGTATTCCTTGTTTAGAACAAATCATATAGATAAGGTGGTGTTGTGCTGATCACTTATTGGACACATACCTGACTCGTGCATACCTCATGAAGGATGAACCTCGACCAGAATATGTACAGTGCCATTGCCCACTGACAGTGGAACACATTCTTGTTGTGTCAGTTTCCATTCACTAAGACAAAAGTATTTTGAAGTGATCTGCTTGAAGAAATTGTATGAAGATGTACCTCACAAAAAAATGTTGCACTTGTTAAGGGAATGTGCCATATGTAACAAGCTTTTATATGTTTCAATATTTTACATGTGTTACCTCTATTTTTATTTCATGTATATTTTATATCTTATATTTTATCTTGCTGTTCCTAATGTCAACACATATTTGTAAGGGTTTATCTTCTGAAATTGTGTGCAATTCATTTTTACATATTTTAACACTTTTTTGTGTTTAGTTGGCACTGTATATCTCGTTTGTGCTTGGGTGCCATTAAATACATGCATGCATGCATCCAGACAAACAGGCTTTATGAACTTGGCTGTTTTAGATTTTCAAATACAACAGTTTTATGATAATATTGTGTTGACAGTGAATTTCAGCCACAAGGTTTCATAATAAAGGAGTTCTGTTTTTTTTGTGTGTGTGAACTACCATAGTTTAAAATGACACAGTCTGTTACTTGAATCTGTGAGTTTCCATTATATTTATTTCTTTGTTTTTATGTATTTTAAAGTAATCAGGTATTTCTGTTTTTCTTTTTAGGTGGATCAGCCAAAGGAAAAAGAACCCTTTGGCCCAGGCTGTCGAGATTACTTTTGGCTTCTTTGCAGATTTGTGGACAGCATATCAAAAGAAGATGCCAATCCCGACTCTGTAAGATGTGTCAATGATTTTATTACAGTTTAGTTTTGAAGAAGTGTCCATGATTTTATTACAGTTTAGTTTTGAAGACTTGCTTTGTAGAATATTGTAGATTTTAGGAATGATTTTGTTATGTTTGAATTTTGGATTTGAATTGGTTGTGAAGAAAATGCATTTGGAGGCCATTAGTTTGGAATTGTAGCTTTTGGATAGTTCACATCAAATTGTGTTAAACCAGAATGGGCCACAAATTTTTGTCATAGTATTTTTATTAACAAGCTCAGATTGATACAGTGTAAAAAAAGATTTTTTTTAAGAAGGTGACACATATTAGGTAAATTACAAAGCTCTTTTCTCCATCAAATACATTACCTGATCACATGACATTAGGTTAACTTTCAATGCTACCCCAAATCCAGCCCTCCCAAAAGATGAGAAAACACTTTTCTACGTCCTCTATAAGGTGAAGCAACTCTTGCAAATTAACTCCCCTTTCCATTTGCCAGGTGGCTACCATGATACACAGATGTAACCAATTTTCACTTTCAACACAACAACAGCTTTCATGCTGTAAAGTTGTCCTTCAAGCAATTCAGTCTGTTTCATAACTGAATTAAATCATCCACATTTTATTTTCAGTGCTATAGTAAGTCCAAATGTTTTGTATGGTTCGTGCAATGTTTTTGTTAAAATCCAGCGAACTTATTGATATTTGGACATAATTATCATACCATTTGCATTTGTCACAATTCATTTCAAACATTTTCACTGATGGAAATCTTTGGGTGTAGCTTTAGGCATTTACTGGAATTATAACTAATTTTTATAATGCAGTATGCATTTATTTCAAATTATGTATCATTACATCCAATTTTTTGTTTATTCTCTTCTTCATTACAGCATAGCTGCCTCGTGTCTCATATTTCCTGTTGTTGTTTGTATTTTGGACCTGAATATGGGTATACAGTTTTTGTGTTAAAAATTTGGGGGTTTTTTTTGCAAAAAGAAACTTAAATTAAAAATTTCCTTGCAATTTTCTGTTTAGAACAGGCACCCGGTTTCATTCTTAGAGTAAATGTATTGCAATTGTGTAATTGTGATTTTGCTATCGGGCAAGGAGGTGCCTTTGACATAAAACAGCATGAAAATGCTAATAAACATCAGCTTTCTGCTTCATTATCAACTCCACAGCCTGAACTTACAATGTTTATAGATACAAGAGAGAACCTTGATGTAATAGTTTATTTTACTCAGTTTCTTTAGAAAGGAACCTTCCTTTTTTAGTTGCTAGTGATGCTGCCAATTTATTTTGCACACATTTTCCAGACAGTAAAATTGCAAAGGATTACTCAGGTGCTAGAATGAAAACAGTTATTTTATGTTAGTACTTCTTTATTTACCACATTCTGATGCTGTTTGTGAGAGTATTTTTAGTTCATTAAAACACAGTCGCACATAAGTTAGATCATCAGTGGAAGATGTATTGAAATCAATGATGTGTGAAAGGACAAGGTGTGTAAAAGGCTCCTATAAACAGCCTGTATTGAATGACTTACTCAGAAGGTGCAAGAGTGCAACACGTGGATCTTTGACATTAAATCATGAACCAGGTTATTGTCTGGCTTTACTAATGTTTGTAGATGTTGTAAGTAGTTAAATATGCATTAAAGTTTTAAAAATCGGTATTTGTTCCTGAAAATCAGTATTTTTGACATAAGCAGTCAATATTTTTGTACTCTGGGGTTGGCAGCTATGTTACAGAAATGCTAACATGATGACTAAATTCAAGCAAGTCAAAGTTTTGGACAGAGAATAGTCTAATGTTCCCAAAAAGAGAGCACTGTCTATTTCTTCTCAGTTTGAGTTATCAAGTTTATCTCTCACATCAGAATAACTCACAAGTCTTATGGGGGATGTCAAAACACCCCCTCCACTGCCCATGAAGATACAGAAGATGGTACCAGATCATAATGAACTTGGAATGAGAGACGATTCCAATGAAGAGTTGAAATCACGCTTGCTCTCTCCTGTCATTAAGGCCTTGTTAGATAATCGACAACAGAACAGGAAGATTTTATCATGATCCCACTGAAAATAAGCTCATAGCTCTGCCCACAAGGCATAAAGATCCTAATTCCAAAATGGCATGGGATTTAGAGTCTTACTAATCTAGGCCTGTGAAATGAATATACCACACCCCATACTGCATGCATGAGAACGTTCTTGCTGGATGTGAGGTTATTAGATTTGTATGGATAGATGGACCAGTTAGTCCTAACTTGATTTTTATGGATTGCTATATGCCATTCTTATTGTTGACCAACCCATTCAGCTTTCAAACATGTGATACTTCTACAGTGGTCACAAGTTGGTTATCTCAAACTGGTGAGCTATCCATCCACATGTTTCAGGAGCTACAGTATCTTATGCTGAACATATACTGCACAGCTGACCTGCCAGCCAGCTAGCAAATCGACAAGCCAGACTGAAAATTAATATGAAATGGTTTTATTAATGATGGTCTTTAGTGAATCATCTGACATCCAGCTGTTTGACCCTTAGCACAACTTTGTTATCACTACTCCTGTTAAACTACTTTAAGGATTACCTTTAAACTTGATACACACATACATCTCTGTGTCCAATTGGTCCTAGATGAAAATGGTGCTGCTTGCACATCCAATATGGCCATTACAGTCTTGAAAATCTTATTATTGCTACTTTTCCTGAATGGATGGTCATATCAACATGAAGTTTTCACTAAAATGGTGGCCATCTTGAAAACATTTCATTTGTTATTTCTACTCCCAAACAGATGGCTATATCAACAGGGGGTGTTCACCTATAGGCTTTTTATGATATATAGTTGTTTGTAAATGAAAATGGTGCCAGCTGTACATCCACAATGGCTGTTGTGAAAATCTTGCTGTGAAAGATCTGCTGCAGATCAGAAACTTTTAAAAATCACTTGCAAAGTAGTTTCGACATGTTAAAGAGTAGGGGGTGAATTCTGCTGGCTGCTGGAAGCTAGCTTATATTTAGCATTGGTATCACTAACTGAACAAGTTAACTGTTTTTACATCCTGGTGTAACCATTAAGAAAATCATTAATATGATCAGTGAAGAATGTTACTTGCATTTAGTAGAAAGCAACATTAAAGCCTTAACAGAAAATGTAATGTTTGATTTGACTGGTTCTGTAACGGTCCATTAGACTGAATAGTCCAGTCATATCATTCAGCTGTTTCCAGAAAATGTGACATAATCTACATTGATTTTGTTATATGTTGTGTCCAAGTTGATCTCTTGTACAGGTAAGGTATCACATCTGAACTTGTAACTGATTTTCACTGGACTTCATAAAAGATGTAGAAAATAATCAAAAGATATAAGGCACTCCATTAGTGTAGTAATACCTTATACCTTGTAAGTCGATACTTTTTTCTTCAACATTTTCAGGTGTTAGTAAAGAAGAACAGTTTCAATATTTTAATAGTTAGTTGATGTCTTTTATACGAAGAAAGTCCAAAACCATAAGTATAGGTAGAAGTGATGAAAATGTTTGAGAATGATCATTTGTCATTTTTCTACAAGGTACAGTGTCTTCCATATGCAGCAATAAGTTGGACACTTAGGGCAGAAACAAACATCCTGTAAACTCTAGACAGATGTCCCTCTTTTTAAAGGATAGTTATGGAAGGATTTTCATTGGTGATATCAGAAAGGGCCTTTATGGTCATCTATTCTTGATATGGTTTTTCCTTAAGGCAGGTTTCACCATAACTTTTTGTGTTGTTTTGCAGGACAGTCCAGTGAACTTAAATGTCCTTGCCAAGAAGTTGTCAGTTCTGATAGTTGATCGCCCATTCTATGAAACTAGACATGGTTATGAAGAAGATGAGGGGCTCATTGGAGTGATAAACTTGTGCACTACAGTCATCAAGCATAACCCTCCATTCAAGTCCTCACTGGAAGCACAAGTATATGTTGTTTCATCTTCATTTTACAAATTTTGTGTGTTCTATTTTTTTCAATTCAAGATAGGATTGATAAAGATACACACCCAGGCAGGTAGATGGATAGAGTGATTCCTAGATTGATAGAGTTTGTGGTCATCCACTTGAAGCTTTTGGTTTTTAAATGGGTGTACTTCAGGATTTTGTAAACCTATGAAAAGATGTAGACAACACCTTTTGCTTTACAGATTACAGATAGATTTTTCAGATTATTATTACAGTCAAAACAAATGAAGGTTACTTGATAATTTAACCTGAAGAATACACTTAATTAGATCTCCTGGAGGAAACCTTTAAGCTCTCGGAGGAAATTTGTACAATGTTAAATCTATAAAACTTTTGTTTCAGATTGTCATTTATTGATGATTTGCTGTCACATTTTAGTCACTTATACTTTTACTCTGTTGCAGGAACTGATAGAGGAGATATTTCAAAGCCTGTTCGCACTGCCTTCTCCGGAAAAGCGTTATTTTCCACGGTGTAAAAGTCAAACATCCAGGTCAGCAGCATACGATTTGTTGGTCGAGATTTGTAAAGGCAACCTTGACAACTACATGATTCTCCACAACCGAATGCTTCATCAACACACCAAGGGTATGCACTAGTCTTGAAATTCAGGCTGTTTCCTACACCATTGAACCATATTAATATGCTGAATTTAGTGAGGATAGTTCGAGAATTCAAAGTGTGGGTGGAGGTGTTGCTGGGATATGAACTAACTCTTAATATAAATAAATGTCAATAGAGGAATTAATCCAGACTCTACTAAGTACTTAACATTGACCAGTCCGATTATTGATCTCATACTTTGTGGAAAAATGCCTTCTGACCCACCCACCCTTTTGAAATAAAAAGAGCTGCCCTGATTGTGTGGGGGGAAAAAAAGAATTTTTAATTTACATCAAGTATCAGAATCTTCCCCTATGTCTCGATGATTTGACACATCTAAACCCACACATAGGCCTCATTCTTTAGTTTTTTAAGTAGTGTTACGTGACTACGCTCGTACAAAGTAACAAAGAAAAGAGTGAAGCCAACAAGCTTTGTAAATTTAACAAAATAATTTATTTCCCTAGAAAACAAGGTAAAAATATGAAAAAGGATTTACAATTTATGAATCTAATCCAATAACTATTCCTGGAATTTAAAAATATAAGTCCTATCACTAAAAAGTTCTAATTGAATCCAAGTTCGAATCTCGATGAAGTTCCAAGATGGAAGGTGATGACATCCTCTATAACCAGTTTTGTGCTGATGTGTCAACAGTTCCTTGTTGAGTCACCAAGAATATAATTCCGGCTTTAGAATTCTGAATAATTTTAATAAATGTCTCTGTCCAAGAATTTTTATGAGCACTGGTATTTTCCAGGGAATATAAATTATTAAATCCAAAAAATTGAAGAATTAAACTGGCATCAACAATAAAAACACCATGAGCTCTAAAGGTGTACGAATGAATTAAAATCACTGAGATATGAGTATTAAACCCAACTGAACGCAATTTCAGACCTGCATGATAGGTCACGTGGTCACTTATTTCGATCAGCACAGTAAAATAATATGGCAATTAGCACGTAGGCTATTTACAGGTTCGATTGTACTGAATGAATCTTACTATAAGATTCAATAAGAAAAAAAAAGGTTGTTTACAACAGAGCTGATGCAAGCCAAGAATGACCTTGATTACGACCAATGATTTTCACTCAGTGTTTACGAATTCAGAACCAAGGTCAGGAACTAGGTCAGCTAAAAATATAATGTAGCATTAGGATTAATTACTAGAACTGAACTGAATTTTCTAGAAAAAAAATCAAATCCAGTGAATAAAGTTATCATTACAATAACATGTAATGAAATAAAAATAAAATAAAAGAGAATTTAAAACTAGCACACAAGTAATTAAATTACATATACGTAACAGTAGTTTAATAGAAGATTTAAAGAGTAATGTTTGCTTTTTATGTCTCTATGATATTTTAGGGCATATAGTTTTATCATTGTCCATTAGTCCACTTCATCTGTCACTCATTGCTTTCATGCAAATTTTACATTTAGGTCAGTTTCAGGCATTATGTTGTGGCATCTGTGGTCTTTGAAATCTTTTCTACCTTTTTATCTCTGCCATAACGTAGAGCATATTGCATTATATATGTCAATTACTAATTTTGTTTATTCACAGTTGCTAAACTTTGTTGATATCTTGAAAAGAAGCCATCAGTTTGGGCTTGAAATAGTCTTAGGTAAAGATCAATGTGACTGAAAGAAGAAAAATGGGTTTCTGCAGAACATCACAGACTTGGACCCAACTTTGTGAATGGTTTGCACTTGAGATTAGGAAGAAAACATCAATTTTGAGGTCATAGGTCAAGGTCACTGACAATTTAAGTTGAAGAACATTTACCATCACTAAAGTTTGTGGATGACTTGTACATTGGGTAAGAAGAAAGATGATTTGGGGTCAACCAGTCAAAGGTTAAGGTCAATGACTGAAAGAAAGGACAAATGGTTTTTGCATATTAACTTTAGTTGTAGGCCACATACCATAACCAAGGTTTGTGGATGGCTTGCACTTAGGTATGGAAGAAATCTATTGATTTGGGGAGGGGGAGGTCAGGGTCATTGACTCAGATTGAAGCTAGTTTTGCAGAATAACTTCTGATCTAGATTACATTCTTTGACCAAACTTTTATGGATAACTTGCACCTAATGTTAAAGATTCTGGGGTCTAAAGGTCAGAGGTCACAAATGTCTAATTGCAAAAAAAATGGTTTCTGAAAGTAAGTTTAGTTAAAGAACACATACCTTTGATCAAAGGTTCAGATCATTGAGATCCATTGGTCAATATCTTGAGGGTCAGCCTTGTCCTACATAGAGGAATACTATGCAGGGTGAGCATATGATGTGGCATTCCTGGTACTCATGTTAGCAAAGGAAAAGGAAACTTTTGTGTTGTTTATTTGCAGATCTATGTTGATATATGTATAAAAATAATATTTTGATAAAAGCTACATATTTAATGATGTTAGTTGCTATGATTTTAATTTATTTTTAAATGAAAAACTTCTGGTATTTGTTTTTGTTCAGTTGCTTGAAAGAAACTCTTAAAATTTCATGACAGCTGTTTTTGCGGAATAAGAATTGTCAGTCATAAACTGACTTAAAGCAATGTAATATTGTCTAAAGCCAAGTCTTCCAAAGCCTTTACTGATATGTGATATATCAAATCTCCAACACTTGTTGATTATACATGAAATGTAGGTCATCTGAGTAATAATGTATTCTTCTGCAAAGCAGTATGCTACTCCATTAAGTAGCTGGTAAGATATTATGTTTAGAAATTATGGTGTGAAAAGATATATCAATTTCAGTAATTAAATTCTGGTTTTCAGTATTGATATTTTAAATTACATTTTAAAAAAATGACTCATTGGAAATAAATATTTATCTTTTGAAATAGGTACCTTCTTTCAAATCATTATGATAGTTCTAACATGAAAAAATAGAATTTGCCCCGTTTTCACCATTGCATTGGTCGTCGATATTTTTTGTTGAGAACTTTTATTTGGATTTGATTAATAATTATTTTAACTGAAACAAATTCATGTATATTGAGCTTAGAGTATATTTAGGATATACGTTGCAACAGGTGTGAAATTGCTGTAATGCTTCAGTTAATGGTATAATCAAACTTCTTTCCTGCCACAGCCAGGTTTGGAGCAGACCATTTCATTTCATCACCAACAAACAGTTAAGCCAACATATATAGAAAAGATCAAATAAACTGTTCGAATTAAATATATGCTGATAATTATTGCTTTCTACTAGGGCAAAAGCAAATTAGGGAGTATCAAGTTTGATTATGTCTGCAAACCACAACATCCCTACAACTTGAATGGATCTGATCCACAGTCATTTTCCAAGTGCACTCACTCCATCTTACCAGATTTTCATATGTCATCTGACCTGTATGTGTGGCATTCCATTGTTATATATTGACTTCGAAACTGGAATCAGGGACAAATGAAGTATTATGGATTACTTTTCTGATGTAAGAGGAGTGTTTGTGGGATTGCCCACAACTACCTATCATTGAATGTCCTACAGCAGTCCACGTTTTCAAACCCTCTGTGCTGCACACTCTTGTGATGATTCTGTAATCTGATGTTATACTGAGTGTTGTTGTTAATTACATGTGCCTCTAAAAGAAGTATCTATTGTGCATAATAAATTCCTTTTTTGTTTTGTCTTTGTGTTGGCAAGGGAAACAAAACGGCTTCAGGTATATGTGATTGTTTATGTTGGAGAACTGTGTTAACTTTTTAAGCTTATCTCTTTGCAGATAGCCATGCTTCCTATCCATGGGACTATTGGCCGCATGAAGATGGACGATCCAAATGTGGCTATGTGGGTCTGACCAATCTGGGAGCCACATGTTACATGGCAACCTGCATGCAGCACCTGTACATGATTCCACAGGCCAGACAGTCCGTTCTTCAGGCCAAGGTTACTTATTTAAGAGCATGTTTATACTGTATTTTAAGTCCATTGTATAACAAAAGTTTATATTTTAGTTCCATTGTATAACAACTTAATACTGTATTTTAAGTCCACTGTATAACAAGTTTCAACAACCTTCACAACATACTCTTGAAAGTTTATATATTGGTGTAAGGTGGCCTAGGATGGGATAATCAGGGTAGTGTAGCTAATTCTTTTCAATATGCTTCCTTCGCTAATGGCCAGGGTCATGTTGAAGATATACTTTTCTAAGCGATTCACACCACTATAATGCTGCTTATTAGTGTTTTTCATATCCATTGTGAGGAGCTCAGAAAATCATTAATTTATTCATTATATATTTATTAAAGCCATTGATCTAGTGCATGTGTAAACCATGGTTCATAATGTATAGACATCCATTTGTTTGACTGGAAAAGTGTTTTCTTTATTATTTTATATTTAGTAGATTTAATGTCATTTTATGACAATGTATTTGCAGATAGATCAGAAAATAATATAAGGTTTTGTTTTCTTCATCTTATTTCTGTCTTTCTTATTGAAAAGCAAGTCTTTTTCACCACAGCCCCCCACCCCTCACTCATTTTTTTTTAATCAGTCAAATCACTAACTGGGTATATACCTCTCAGTGTAGTAAAGTCAGACCTGCCAACCCTTATGATTTTGCCATAAGTCTTATGAAAATTACCCTTAAAATATGGACTTACAGCATAAAAGCAAAAAGTACTGAAAAATGATCATTGCCGAAAAATCCAGGTAAGTGGTTCATCTGTGTTTGATTTGGATCCGGATTTCATATTAGAATTAGTGAAATTAGTCAGGGAACCAGCCTAACTTTAAAGCAGCACCTCAGATGCTTTAAATTGCACCTATCTCATGCGAAGTGTCTGCATGATCAAACTGTTGATTATAAAAAAAATTTTAAAATGGCGTCCATCAATCGATGCATGTTTAAGACGAAAGGGAAAATAAGCCTTTTGAAAAGTGTTAATAATCAACACTGAAGAATAAAAAGGAATATTCAGATTCTTGTGAATAAAAGCTGGAAGGGACACAATTACATTTATTAGACAATCATGTGCCAATTTGAGTATGATTCTTGGCGGGAGATAAGATTGCCGTCATCATGTGAAATGGAAAAAGAATTCCCAAGAATTACATCAAGTTGAGAGACAGCAACAAGCCATTGAGCTGCATAGGGTTTGGAACTAAATTTTGTGCAACCATACTAGTGGTAAATAAAGTCTACGCGTACTTTACAAACTTTTCAGTTGAACGCAATGTTTATCGTCGCTGCATGTTCAAATACCGAAGTTTTAATTACGTTTTCCAGCTTTACAATAGCAGTTTGTGATATTTTGTTACACCTTACTGAAAACTGGTCAATGTTACGGAAAAAAATCAACTGTCTTACTGAGACAAACTCGTCAGGGTTGGCAGGTCTGTAAAGTTGGTAAATAAATTTTCAGCATCTCGATATTTTTTCTTTCGTATAAGGTTGTGTGCTTTTCAGTTTTGTACCAATGTGATAAACTGAATGCATTTCTACTGTTACTGTATTGTTGTAATTATTTATCCTAATTTTAAAAGCAAAGAAATAATTTAATAAATTTATAAAAATTAATTAAAAAGATTTTGATGATTTTTAAAGTCTGAATTATCATAGCATACAATTTTCAAGTGTGGATTACTTTCTTTATCTGTCTTGTGTGCTCATATTTTCACTCCATTTTGGAGTATGTAATGCTAGGCACTCAGCATTAAGAGGTTAGTGTTAGGACTGGTCGGCCTGGTGTGAGGATAATGTGACTGGGTGGAACATCTTGCTACATGTCTGCGGCATGATGTCTCAGTGCTAGACATCGCTATAAACTGCCACACTGCAGACATCATAGTGATATGACTGAAAAATTGTTAAAGATACGTTCAAAATCCAAATCACACACACACTTGATTTGTTGGTGAAGTGAAACATATCATATACCTGGTTAAAAATATCCAGACAGTGTGTGTTGAGTGACAGATTCTGACTGTTTGAAGTGTGACTCTTTTTGGAAATGATCTTTCTGTTAAAAGCACAAACTAACTGGAAATGATGCTCCTTTCTTTTGAAGTGAATGTACCTTTTAAACAGACCATTTATGCAACTTAGCAGCTATTCTGTTTTTCATTTGTATCTTTATGCTATGTCAGGTCTTGTGTTTAGATCAGCTTCTTAAGCACTGTTGGATAAAGAGTTGTGCAGCATTTTGTGTGGATTGGTCTTGGCGAGTTCAACATCATCTTATATAGACTCCTGTGGCAAGGCATTATTCATATTTCATAACAAGAAATGTCACCAAGGATAATGTAAAATTTCAGTTTTGGATGCTATTGAAAATCTTCATTTTTAATCTTTGCAAAAATGTTGCATGTGTTTGATGGAATGAGGAGAATAAGCTGAAAAATATCTTTAAATTATACTTACTGTCATAATATGTACACATAGATCTGGCATGTTGAAACATATATTTTTATTGAATGGTATAAATAGCTTTCATGTTGAAGCAAATTGTCATCTTTTTATTGCAGCATTCAGCCCAAACTAAGCATGAAGGAACACTGGTTGAACTTCAGAAAATGTTTGCCTACCTGCAGGTTTGTAATCTGGAAATTTCAGACTGTCGTTTTATTCTTAACTAGCAAGGTCTTCTTAGCTATTTTTATTTGGTTCTGTTTTCCTTCATGCAGGATACAGGAATAATTCTTTCCTGAATTTTTATGTTTGAAAAATTAATTTTTCAAATTCCTTGTTAATCCAGAATAAAAAGGAATATGAAAAACTATTTCATACCCTGCCAATTAAAGTTGTTGGGTATTATAGTTTGCTCTCATCCATCCAGTCAGCAAGGTGTCAGTTTTTGTTTCCTGATGATAACTTATGTGATGTGAACAAATTTGTTGTGAATGTAAATGTGTTCTCCTTAGAACCCTTTTAAAAATTGGGAGTCAGTTGCATCAAGGTCAAGGTAACTTTTGCAAAAAATGTATATTGCGTATGCATTTCATTTCCAGAGAATAGCTTATGTTCATGTGAACAGATTTAGATGGAACTTGCTGCATGTATTGTCAATTGATTTGGGAGTTGGTAACTTGAGATACAAGGTCAATTTTACTAATGATGGATTGCACCCATGCAATTAATTTCTGAAAATAACTGAACTTAACCTGTAATTTATTTCAGGGATATTGAGTACATATGTTTCTCTTTGCCTAAAAAAGAACTCTTTGGATTTCGGAGTTGGTAGCTTTGAGATCAACTTCACTGTTACTAAAATTTAATTTGGTCCTTGCATTTTATTTCTAGACAAAGACTGTACATGTGTTCCCCTTTTGTGAGCAGGGTATTGTGTGCCATTTGCAGTACTCTATTGTATTTTTGACATTTAGGTTATCAGGGTTAATCTTGATTAATTTTAATACTTCAGATTTGCCATTCAGAATATAACCACCTTTCATACATGTTTACTTCTGTTTAAGTTAGGGGAGTCATGGTTGCTCAGTTGGTGGAGCTTCAGACTCGCAATCCAAGGGTCCTGGCTTCAATACCAACTCAAGTCAGCTGCCTCAGCATGTCCTTATGTAAGGTACTTAGCTCTCATTTCATGAGCGTAATAGGGGCAACATTTTGTGTTTTAAAAAAATGCAGTTAAAAATACACCAACAATAAAACCATCATCCATTTAGATTAGCTTTGTTGTACATTCTTGAAGATGGATTTTAAGTTGAAAAATATTTTTTTGCATTCAGACACTTGACAAATTCTAATGAAATTTAAGTTTAAACTTTGATTGAATTAAAAGCCATCATCCTTGATTTTGTCTTCCAATACCTAATACATTTTATGTATTTAAATAGCATTACCTCATGGTGCAGTGTACCGTTTTAACCCTTATGTAGTCGACAATGTAGAATAGGCTCAATTCATCTTCCCACACATTTTAAGGGGTGACTGATGGAGGCAGGAGCTGTGGTGGCTTAGTGGTTAGCATACCAGACTCTGATGTGGGTTTGAATCCTGCTGTCCAATCAGCCTGGGTTTGGCTATCTTAGTGTGCACCAGGCACTTTGCATTAATTGCCATGGCACTAAATAGCCTAGATGTTTTGCTCTGCTGTAGAACACCAAGCCAAACCAAATCAAATCTTTTGAACTTTGTAAAATTTAACTAATAATGTATGATTTATTTTCATACTTGGTTTCAGGAAAGTGAGAGGAAGGCATATAACCCCCGTGGATTTTGCAAAGCCTACACAATGGACAAGCAGCCATTAAACACTGGTGAACAGAAAGACATGACTGAATTCTTCATAGACCTGATTACTAAACTGGAAGAAATGAGTTTTGAGATGGTAATGTATTTGAAGAAAAAAAACATTCTTTTTTGGGAAAATCTGATGAGACTTTTTGTAGGTGCAAGTCTGATACATGTTTGCATATTATGCTCTTTCTACATCAGGCATATGCAACTTCCTCCGGGGCATTAGGGTGATTAGTGATTTTTAGTTTTGACAGAATCTCTGCATAATTGTAATTCTGCATAATGGAAATAGACAGGGAAAATTTTGAAAGAGAATTACATGGATGCTGTATGATAGAAATGATATTTTTTAAAACCCATTCTGGCTCAGAAATAAGTTGAACACTATATTCAGGTGGATTTTGTTCCCAGGGAAATAAGGTATCCACATGAGAAGAAACCAGTGAGTAGGGATTTCTTTATGACATGGGATAGGAATTTCTACATTATTAGCACTGCACCATGTAGTGAAAATGTCAGCCCAGCCCCCCCTCCCCAGTCATTGGACATGTCTTTCATAGATAAGGACTAGAATGAACCTCTTAGTTAACTGAAATTTGCTAAAAGTACTTGCTCAGCTTCAGCTCATATGAAAATATAAAAGTACTTGCTCAGCTTCAGCTCATATGAAAATATCACTTTCGAAGTTTGCTGCTTGTGTGGGCATCAGGCCACCATTTTCGGATGAACTATGCAAATATACAAGGTTGTCATATAGAATCTCTGTTGGGGTTTGGACCGAGGCAAGGAAATCCCAGTCAGGGGGTTACATTATTTATCTCCCCACGAGGCAAGCCTGGACTGGAATTTCCTTGTCTTGGTCCAAAACCCCAACATAGATTATTTTTCTCACCCAATATTTTCCTTTAAAGTAAAAAGAACTCTTTTACTAGTGCAATATAGTTCATGTCCAAATGTTTACATGCGGCTCATTAATACAAATGTGTTAATGATGACTGTGGTATGAACTTTGTATCCGAAGTACACAGTTTATACACGCAAGCAAAGAAAAATAACAACATAAAATGTCGCATATTTATAAAGTATTATCACATTTAATATATGGATGTATATGAAATTAACAATAAATAATTAATATTTATTACAAGAAAATGTTTCATTTTCATCAGTTCCAATTTTGAAAAGTTGTAAATAATGAAACGATATTGGGTACACAGCTCTACTCTAGCTATACTTAGTACAAGCTGTAACGAAGAGTAACATGTTGCATTAGATTATTCATGGGTAATTAGAGATCATTGTCACTGTCATATATAACTCTCCTTTTCTTTGGAGGAGGTGAAACTGTTTGTGGCATACTTGTGTTGTAATTAACATTGATTGTAAAATCACCCTCATGTATGAAAGACTCCAAATACGGACCCTAGTGGATAAACATGTGCTAAACTTTCAAGTTCACGGTTTCTTTGAAAATTTACTTTTCTGTCTTGGAAATATGGCAAGTGCTGTAGTGAAATTTGCTTGTGGATTAATGTGTGGACGGATAAATGATTCCTTCTGGCTGGCAAATGCATTATTTGTCATTATATATTGTAGGTAAATGGTTTGATTCAGTAGGGGCACAATGGAGATGCTTAACAAAATTAGAAAAAATCATGGTTGACATAACACATTTCTGGCTGTTACTAAGTTTTCTGTAGTTGTTGAGAGAGTTGGGATTTTTGTGGCTGGTAATGTGTATAGCCTGAGAGTCAACTTGATTAATAGAATCTGTGTTGGGGTTTTGGACCAAGACAAAGTACTTCCAGTCAAGGGTTTATATTATTTGTCTCTCCATGAGGCTGTGAAGTGTATAGGCCTAGTCTATGTGCATGGATCTGTCCTAGTTCATTCCAAACAGCATTGAGAATTTTATCCTATCTGTTGCACAGTCAGTTTTCAGGTCAGCATCATTAAATGTAGCTAAAAGTATATAATTTGTTTCACACAAAGTATTTAAAACTAATTAGGTAGCTTTAGCTACATTTAATGATCCTGACCTGAAAATGTACCAAGTTAGGCCTGCATATAGGATAAAATTGACCATGCTGTGTGGAACGAACTAGCAAAATACCAAATAGCTCGACATCTTATTCCTGTATGTGTTTGTCTCTCTCGAAATGTTTTGTATGGTGTGTTCTCAAAGATGGATTGTCCTTAAGGTACTATGTTTTTTTGTTATATATTTGTTGTTGTTGTTGTTTGATTTTAGAACAGCTACGTCAGGCACAGCAGAAGACAACAAGGTTTTCTTTTTTTAAAAGTAGTTCTGAATGTGTGGACACCTTGACTGAGATGACTGGTCTGAGATGACTAGACTGAGATAAGAAAAGTAAAGTTAGCAAAACAGCTAGTTTCCTGTTGCATATGTTTATATCCTCAGTTACAGATTTTTTAACAGTAGACAAGTTTATTTTATATAAAACTGTTCACATCTGAATGAATAATTCAATAAAATCATAGTCATCATAAGTAGAGACAAGTCATGTTACTGAATATACAGACACTTAAAGTTTCTCTTAGCATGTTTTTTCACCAGCATTATGTAGAATTTTACTGCCATAATTTTTACATAGCATGTATGTCTTTGATACTTAAGTTTTAAAGGATTCATATTGGACATTCTTACTCTTTATTTCAGAAAAAGTTGGTCAAGTCCTTATTTGGAGGCGTGATAACAAACAATGTAGTTTCTTTGGTAGGTTTCACACTTGTTAGAATTCAGACATTGACTGCCTTATCATCAAAGATGCTTAGTGTTTTGTACTGCACATAACCCACATGTATATATGCTATTTTGAGATTTGTATTGATGATTAATAATTTCAGGTATATTAAAGTTAATGTCTTGTCTATTTATTAACATGAAATAACAAGCAAGCCTGTTATTACTAACCCTACATGATGTGTAGGAAATATAACTTTATGGTCAAACAAATTAATAAAGATATGACTTGGCTTGGAGTTCTATTTTAATTGCTGCTTCTAAATAATGTACAGTAGAACTTTGATTATCCGGCACCAATTAACCATCAGTCTCTCTTAACTGTCAGAGCATTGTACATCAAAATATTAAAAACAGGTACATGTACATATGTTGATATTATGATTTTTTGATGACCCACTCTATTGTTTAATACTTCTAATGTACATTTTCTATTATCCGTCTATTCTCATATCCGTCATGGTCTCAGTCCTGCACCCTGACAGATAATCAAAGTTCTACTGTATACCTTAATATACTATTTGCATGATCATAAAGCTGTGTTTGATAGGAATGCAGATCCCTTTTATGGCCTGAATATTCAGCAGTGAACTTGTCTTCAGTGGAAAATTTTGTTTGAGGGTTGGTATGAATCCGATTGTTAACAATTGAGTTTAGATTGTTCTGCATTTTACATTTACTAACACATTTTCCTTTACAGGCTTTTATTTAGTTATTTATGTTCTTTTCATTCATTTTTTGTAGGATTGTCCACATGTTAGTAGAACTTTGGAAGAATTCTATACAGTGCGCTGCCAAGTGTCTGATATGAAAAATCTCTATGTAAGTTAGAATTTTAATTCTAATCAGGGTGATATGTAATTTTTGGTGACATGGAACTAATTAATGCTATTTTGAAGCTGCAGTTTGTGAGTGGCTTTGATAGATCTTGGTGGGTATATCTGTAGGTATCAGCATATGTATGCATGTATGTTAATATTGTTGCAAAATAAATATTACACTGAATGAACAGAAAGAGGAAAACATGCTTTGTGTGTTATTTATATATGATAATAAAGCTCATAGGATGCAGTTAGCAATAGAAATACAGTCTGGTGGGTTTTTTTTATCAGATCAGTGCTATTGTCATGAAGAATGTAGGAAAACAACAGTTTTAGGTGGGGGGGGGATAAATTATAAAAAGAAACAAAGAGCAGTAAAATAAACTGTTCCCATGTTAAGTTTTAAAGTCTGACCAGTAATCACATGAATTTATAAGACCAGAGTGTACTTTTGCCAGAGTATCAGTCAAACATGTTTATAATGGCTGCTTAGGGAGCACAGAGAAATAATGTCTATAGATAGGAGAAAACCCAGTTAAGAGAGAAATGAAGAAGCATAGATAGATAGCTAGATTGGCAGTCAGAGAGAAAGAAGACAATGCATTTAAAGTGCAGGTGCAAGGGATAAAGTTGACTTCATTGTCACTCCTTATAATCACCAGTCATTATATGCAATAAATGATAGACCAAGGGATTGCATGATAGCAGTCATTATGTTGAGCTGGTGGTTGCTGAATGCTGGCAAACTATACTGGAAATTTCTCACAGACTGAAAAACTGGTCTCTATGGGTAATTGGTTGCTAGACCAAGTTTGATAGTGTTATGCTGAAATAATTGCATACATTGTCCAAAATAATAAGCCAGTTTACTTTCCCCTTTTGCCTTGGTGGATAAGATGACAAAAATCTTGCTTCTTTTGGCAACAGCAGCATTTCTACAGTTGGAATATATTGTGCTAACATTTTATGAAAGTTTTATTCCTTGTGTCTTAGCATGGTTTTTCAGGTAAGATGTACTCTTATTTATGTACACATTTTCATATACATACAGATGTACATATTTTTTGTCTTCAGGAGTCCCTAGATGAGGTGACAGTAAAAGATATGCTGGAAGGTGACAACATGTATACATGTTCCAAGTGCCAGAAGAAAGTTCGAGCAGAAAAGAGGTAAGGCATCAAGGGAAGCATCTTTATGTTCAAATGCCATTGTAGTGGTCACATAATTGGACTTCCAGTTTTGATTTGTTTTGTTATAGTTAGATGTTTCTTAGCTCATCTGGTCATATAAATTCAAGTGAATATATTTTGTGGCTGTGGATCCATAATGCGTTGTCCATGATGCATTTGTTGAATTTCCAATTTTCAACTTTTTTTCAAAAACCGAAATACACTTTCAACCAAATTAGGCCAATTGGATCCTGGCATGATGGGTTTTCAGGGTTGTACAAATGATACTCTTCTGCCTTTAAATATGGCCACAATTTCTATTTTAAAAAACTCAACAACTCTAAGTGACTATTTTATTTCAAAAACCTCTTAGCAGAGTTAGACCCAATTTGACAAAAAATTTCACTGGATTTACCCGATGTTTTTCCTTGGTTTCCTTACACATATCTGAGGCTTTTTGAAAATTATATATCTTTAGAGAGTTTTTTTTTTTGCTCTTCGTATGAGGACCCATGCCATAACATCCTCTGAAGGATGACCAAGGTAGAAGTTGGATGCTTACACATTTTCTCTGCCTTATACCTATGTGACCTCGATGTGATTGGGTTATATATTCAATGGGGAAAGGAAACTGTATTGCAAATTATGTTTTTCTGAACACTTACCTGATGACATTATGATTAAGCTAACACACCTTCCCACAAATGTGAGCAGGCCAGTTATTGCTCAAGCTTAAACTGATGAACATCTGGCATGTATTTAGCCACCTGGAGGTTTCAAAAGGAGACAGTTATAACACCTTGGAAGAGTTCTTTCCCACTGATACTGCTTTAATAGGCTATATTGGATATAAATGGACAAGACAAATATTTTTCCTTTCCAAAAGTGTGGAATTTGAACTTACTTATGTAACATCATTGGGTAAGTATTCCTGCAGCTACCTAATTTATAACAAAAATGTTCCTTACCAATTGTGATATGAAACATGCTATCATATAAGAGTTGAAAATCAGATCTACAAAGTATTAATTGTGTTATTCTTGTTTCAGAGCTTGTTTCAGAAAGTTGCCAAAGATCCTTTGCTTTAATACAATGAGATACACATTCAACATGGTGACAATGATGAAGGAGAAAGTGAATACACATTTCTCCTTCCCTCTCAGACTAGATATGTCAGACTATATGGAGAAAAACCTCATCAGCCAAGATAAACTGCAGGGTAAAGAAATATTATTCACAATTTTATGTTTATGTTAGTTGTTTGCTAAGTTTTATAGTTGCGAACGGTTATGATGCATAGAATATGCACTTTTACTTTAAAGCATACGATATAAACAAAATAAATTTTGCCAACAATTTAAAAAAATATAAATATAGTGATTTCACACATTTAAAATTAATTATTATGCTAAAAATCGTTACTGATAGCATTATTTGTACAAATTTATACAAAAAGAAAACATTCAGGACTGAATACTTTGATGATTTCAACATACATGCCAACCATTATGCGTTTAGCGTAAACATTACGCTTTTCCACTAAATTATGCCTTATGCTTAAATGTATATGGATTATGTGGTTTCGGTATATTCCCGTACCCCCCCAGAAAAGTCAATAATTTGTTTTCTCACTTTTATTAACATTCCATTAATCCCACAGACCATATTCTAGAAAAGACGGTTTGTACATAACTATGACGTAAGAGTAATCTTATCCATAAACTTGCATGCACTTTCCTTAGAGTATTATGTTCTGTTTATAGCAGTTGTCCTATTTTCAAGAAACATGCTGGTGTCTACTCTCAGGCTTTTGACCTCGGATTCTAATTATATCAGCTGTATGGCTTAGGAGAGAACAGACTGGTTTTCTAATTTTTAATCTTTGCTCTCAGATTCTTTGTTCTAATTCATATTTGGTACAGAACCAGTCTGTAGGTATTCTGCACTAAAAGTCAGTTCAGATTTATTCTAGTTGATGCTTGTGCTGGAGCAAAAATGTTTTTCAAATAATTTCACAGATGGATTAAATAAAGACAAAAAAACCAATTCAGAGATGAATACAGGAATTACATAATACAGCATTCCATTCTAGGGCAGATTCACGCCCATTGCAGGCAATGTGGAAGGGATTTTAATATTATTCATGGTGGTAAATTTGATGTGGAGCAACACATGAAAACTAAAAATCCTTAAATTTGCTCGTCATACTAACTCCATTACTAAGGTAACTTCTTTTTTACAGCAAAACTCAATTGTGGACACGAATGTTATAAATGCAGAGGTGTTATTTACCGAGTTCTTAATAGAACACTGACTGCCCCTAGCAGTAGAAGACTATGTTGGTCCTTTATGCAAATGGATGTTTCCTGATTCCAAAATTGCAGAACATATGCATGTGCAAGGACAGAATCATTTAATATTGTTCGGTGTTTAGCTGAAGATACGTCACTTAAAATTCCAGAAGCCATGAAAATTGTGTCGTTTAGTATTGCCACAAATGAGATTAGTGATTATGATGACAAAAAGTTGTTCTCAGTCTGTGTAAGAGACTTTGACAAAGGCATTCTACCAGACAGTGTACTTCATGCGGACAGAGTTGGTTGTTTCATCTTATTTCCAAACTAACAGACCCAATAACGGGAAGATATAAATTTCCTCTTCATTGTCAGGTTATGAAAGGAATATTGGTTCTTTACATTTTACATCTTCGTTAGCCAAGGTTCCGATAACCCTATCTACACCTTGGCAGATCAAACAGTTATATCAGTGCTTTGTCCTAGCGACATCTGTTGGATTTCATGTGTTGCCAACTAACCAGTAGCATTGTGTATTGTACATTGGCCAAAAACGGTGGTGGCAATTGACCTAAAATGGATACTTTGTAAGTTTAACATCGAAAGTATGACTGTGTACCAGAACGAAGCCATTACAGGTCTATTGGAGTGAAAGGTATTTGTGCAAACACACTGGGAATGGAAAAGTGCTTATTATCAGTCCATTAAAGTTGTGTGCTCCCTTTGTCTCGATCATGTTGTAACAATGTTCAAATTTGAACAACTTCATTTTGATTGGATGCAGTGGCTTGCCACCGCATCCAATGAAATTCACAGACCCTAAGCAAAGAATATCTGCTTGATATGCCAAGGTGTAGATAGGGTTATTGGAACCTTGGCTAGCGAAGATGACCATTTTATTGCTGGCTGTGAGAGATTGTTCAGTATTGTTAACAAAAATAAAACTGAATTCAGATCCAGGCTCAGTAATCTAGTACTTGGTCCTCTACTGGTGTGCAAAACATTCATAGTCTCAGCTGGTACAAAGTGTTTTGAAATGCAACATGAGAAGCTGTTGCTTTTTAAATCTAAAAGTGTTACATATGAAAACTTCAAGCAGTAATTGATGTTAAAAGACCAAATGGGTAAATAAATCATTTTGTACAGATGCTCATTGAATTTTTATCATGTTATATGTAGATTACTCTGTTTCTGCTTAGATTACTCTTTTTTTCCACTTGGATTACACTTATTCCTCGCCAGGGGTTGGCATGTATATTTAATTGTAAATGGGCCTGCTATATACAGGTTGTATCTTTAATGAGTTTGATTCTTATTTACGGAAATTTAAACATATATAAATATACAAAACAGGTTTGAATCAAATTTTCTGGATTGCTTGCACTTGCTGTAAGGACGAAGTCTACCGATTTTGGGATCTGAAGTTCAAAGTCACTAAATGAAAGAAAATTATTCTGCACAGTTACATTACTTTTACATCAAAGACCTGGTTCAAACTTTGTGGAAAGTTGCACTTGGAATAAGGTTGAAGCCTGTTGATTTGCGGCTTAATAGCTTGAAGGTCAAGATCACTGCAACTGAAAAGAAGAATGGTTTATGTAAACAAATGTAGGTTACTACGATACTTTAAAGATTGTGGATGACTTGCAACTTGGATTAAAAAAAAGAAGAGCTTATTGATATTGGGGTCAAAAGGTCAGTGGTCAAGGTCACAGGGTTATCCTTTAGATTGTGTGGTTAGAGGTCACTGTCATGATAAGTCTAATAAGAAAATAATAGTTTCTGCACAGTAACTTTAGTTCAAGACCATACACCTTGTCCCTGTTAGTGAGATTCATTGGACAATAATGTACAGAGTCAATCATGCCCAGCTATTTCCTTCAAATGAGACTATTAAACATGGAGTGGGCATGTAATGTGTGACTCACAGTACTCTTTTTCAACATTTCATCAAATATCTTTGCTGTGTAAAGCAATATTCACACCACACTGATACACTGTAACATGCCATATAGTATGAAAACACATTTTGAAATTAAATTAGGAAGAACATCTGAAGACTTGTTAGTCATGATTTTCAGATGATGAGGAGGACAATGGCTTTATTGAAAAGGAGCAGGTGACACAGGATGATGATATTTACGAGTATGAACTGAATGGAGTCACTGTTCATACTGGTACTGCAGATGGTGGCCATTACTACAGTTTCATTCGAGATAAAATGAACAAGTCAGAAACAGGCCAGGATAAATGGTAACATTCATAACATGCAGCATACATTACTTCCCACTGACCTAGGCAGAGCAAAGAATTAATTTTCAGGTGGCATTAAAAATTAAAAATTGAATATATCTTTGTCAAGAATTACCAATATTTTCTCTTTTCTTCCAGAGACATGTCTTTATGTTTAATACACATCCTTTTCTCAATAATTTGAGGCATGATATACATATATATATATATATATATATAATATCTGTTCTTTCAAGGACTCGTCGTTTGGATATCGTTACACAGTTCATACTTGCATAGCTTGTAATAGCCTTTAACTACTACAGAATTCACATTTGCAATTGAAACCTGAGCTGGTGAAGGTAGTATGGATGTAAACTTTTGGAATATGTAGCACACTACATGGTTCTGGTGCAATGGTGATTGGAAGCTAAGGAAGAAGATGTGCAGCTATTGAGATTCTTACCCCAGAATTACAAGTTATGTACTGATAAATTGATTTGTTTGAACAATATCTTTCAAAAGAAAACAGTTTTTTCTTAGCTAACATTAAATGAAGAGGCATTTCCCTGCCACAGTTTGCCCCTGGTTCATATAATTCAAAATGCTAAAATCTTGTCCCTGTAATGGTAGATATATTTGCAGGGAGTGAAAATGTGAATTCATAGGTATGATCAACACATGCATTTGGGGTGTTTCCGCATTAGTCCATCAGCAACAAATTGGAAGCCATTGAGATCCCCATCCTATAGGCATATGTACAATGAAAGATGAACTTGTATGTGCAGCAAATATTTACCCTATGTTGTGTGTTTATAGGCCGAAGGGATTTAGTCAATGGGTAATAGTTTGGCAACTTCGATAAAACCTTTCCAAATAAAAGTATTAACTTGCTCTTATAAAACAAAAGGTAAAGCAGTAACAATTCTTGAAAAGGTATTGAAAAGAACAAATTCCCCAGGACTTAGGCTTAAAAGCTTGTATATAAACCATATTCATTTAGATGGTCAAAAATTTTTTTTTGGTAGCATTTTATCAGAAAGTTTCTTCATCACAGTCTTTATGAAACTTTTGTCAAATGGGATGGAAGTAAAATGGATTGAATTAGGAGTATGACTTATCTGAAATTGTGTAAATAAATATGCTGTGTAAATAAAATGTGCCAAATGCAATTTGACTATCTGTCGATAACATAGAGCCTGAGAAGTCCTTGACTACAGTGGCCCCCCTCTTAAACGGCTCCCCTGACCAGCAGCCACCTGTTTTTTATGACCAGAATCCTTTGGCACCGACAAGTTTGTGTTCAAAACTACCCCTCAAGACTGGCCATCCTCTAACGCAACCAGTGGCCGGCATATTAGTACAAAAATGTAAAATGCTCCCCTCACAAGCAGCCATATTTTATTTTAAATATGTTTAGAACCAATGATTAATTCATATGGTAAGTAAGTAATCCAATTATCTCTACCGATACCTGTCTCACGATGTCAGGTTTACTTTACTGAAAGAAGTGTTGGCTAAAGTACATGTAACACTAATATCATTATCTGTATTAGTTTACGTTTGCAGGAAATTGGCTCAGCAGTGTTGTGATAGAGTTTTGGGCTTCACACAGTTGTTGTGTTCTTCTCTTACATTATTGTCAAGAACATAACATGGTCACCATATGCTAATTATATATTTTGGGGATTAATGCACACAAAAATTAACCTTGACCAAAACAGGGTACCAGACAAAGACAGAAAAATCACGTTACAGTACATGTATTACTTTATAAAGCATTTTGTCTGCATAATTAAAACACAGTACTGTACAGTTAGCAACATAGTCATAAATCATTACAAAAGTTTAGCTTGTCATCACATAAAAGGAGACATTACTTTAGAAAAAAGTCAAAGTTACTTGACCCGACAACACCTGGTGGGGGGGAGGGGGGACTTGCCAAACAATTTTATGTGGAAAGGACTTGAATAAACAATGTCATAACTGATAAGAAGAATATTCAGCAGCACTGGGAAAATGGAGCAAATGGAAAGAGAATTATGTATGTACCAAGATTTAAATGACATTCTTGAATGGTCTCGCAATGTGCATGACAATACCCCACTCACAGTTCACACTTATGTCAAGAATAAGAACTATTAATGTATGTTCAGTTGAAATAATGTCTATTCTTAAGACAAGAAGAATGTTTTAATAATTAATGTTACTTTTAAATGAAGATATTAAATGCTTTGAAGGATGTAACTTTCTTACTATCTACATTACATATACTTCTCACAAGAAATTTAGTCCCCTTTGGAAAGGCCACCTGTCTTATAAGGCCACTTTCCTGGTGCACAAGGGGTGGCCGTATAAGAGGGGGATCACTGTAGTATGAAAACTACTGGTAAAAAGATGGGATAATTGCTTACTGAAAGGAGACATAACATTAATGGTCAGACCTCAGAAGTATTGTTTGTGTGAACTTTTAACATGGCTTTAACAATTTAGTTGCATCGCTATGATGCCTGCAGTGTGGCAGTTTATAGTGATGTCTAGCACTGGGGCATCATGCTGCAGACATGTAGTATGATGTCCCACTCAGTCACTATATCCTGATAGGTTGACCAGTCCTAATAATAACCTCTTCTTAATGCTGAGCGCTAAGCGAGGCAGCTGCTAGTACCATTTTTAGAAGGCTTTGGTATGACTTTTCTGGGCTTCAAACCAGTGACCTCCATGTCCAAGTTGAACGCTCTAACCATTTAGGCTACCGGAACAGTCCAAAAGTATTGCAAAGTTTTAAAAATGTATTGATTTTCAAATGATATTTTGCAGGTTTTTATTCAATGATGCTGAAGTGAAACCTTTTGACCCCAGCCAAATTGCTGCAGAATGCTTTGGAGGAGAAATGACAGTAAGTAACACATAATTTACTGAAATTTTATTTTGTGATGTATTTGACAGCAGGAATGTTATAATGATTGCATGTCTCCTTGGGTGCTCTGTGTATTTAATCATCTAAGTCTTTTTGCATGTCTTTTGTCAGTTGGATCATTTGTTGTGCTGTAATTGATACTCTCTCATCAGTCTTTGCAATTTTCCAGTTTTGTGTCCCTCATTAAATTTGAGGGTTTCGAGTATCTTACTTGCAGAGTAGGTTTTTTTTGATCTCACTGTTAGTGACAGGTGTTAGGACTAAATATTACCCTCTCCATGTTTTTGTTGATTATTCACATATGTGGAAAGTTATTGTGCCTATAGTCAGGAGAGTGACCTGCTTCCTCCTCTTTGTCTCTGAAAACTTCCTCTGATCACAGGAGTGGTCTAGGGCACCTCCTGATACAGGAAAGTTGCAAGTTCCTATAAAGGAGGGGTTTGTGGCTCTTGCCAGAGTATGGAAATTGTTCACTCCTACAAGATTGGAGGATGGAAAGTTTTAGCTCTCATGAGGTAGGTATCCTTAGCACTATCCAATGGAGGGAAGTTGCCTCCAGCCAGCAGGTAGTCCCTCCTTCTTGGTTTAAGTGATGTATAGCCTTTTTCTTGCTCAAGTAGACCAGTCTGCATATTGATGGTATTTTGTTCATCAGACCCTTATTTTACCCAAGATAAGGGTCTTATTGACTGACAGGTGACTGAACACTGGGTACCCAGAGCCTGTCACCTAATAATGCATTAAGTACCAGGTACTGGCTAGTCAACAGGTGAGGTAATTTGAACTGAATTTCGGTTCTATCACAGGTAACCAGTCATCCAACACCAGATGTTTGTCACTGGGCAGTGGATGTTGTCTGTGGGGAGGGTATAGGAAAAGGGAATGGGTTGATACCCTCATCACTTTCTCTATCTGTTCTTTTCTTACAGGGAATGGGCTCTAGCCTTTGATCACCCATGTAGGGACAGAGGCAGGGTCAGCACCCCATTTGCTTATATTTTCATTAAAGTCCAGTGGGGCTGAGTTGATTCTGTCTCCCTTCCCTCCCAGGGTACCTTGGATTTTTTTCCCATGGCATTAAAGCCTGGTGGACTGTGTAGACTGTTAAACTTTCCTGTCCCCACATTTTTGAAGAGAAAGGAGAGGGCTGCCACTTCTTTTCTGCATTGAAGAAGGACTGGCAATCCTTTTTGCAGAGGGGAATAACAGGACAACAATGAAATATCCATGATTATATCTACTAATTGAAGCAGAGATATAATAAAGGATAACACTGTCTTGCCCTGAGAGCACAGACAGGATGATAAACTCTAAATTTAGTTGATACTAATAATGAGTTCCCAGAAGACCCAGTTATAATGAGTTTCCAGAATATACAGTTATGTTGGGCACTTTTTTCTGTGGTCCCCATCTTCATTCAACCCAATGGGTCAATTGGTGGAAACGAAAGCAGTTTGGATAGTGACAAGGTGGTATACGCTTGTTGCTATAGCATTTCATGCAGATCTTATTTTGGCTGCCTCGTTCAGTATGGTGAAACAGCTTTGCAGAGATTGTTGGAGGTCATTGCAAAGATGTTGAGATGTGCTTTTGATGTCCATGACACTCTCTGCCGAGCTTTTCCACCTCTGCAGCCTAGGAGACTTCAAAGGTTTTCTAAAGTGGGTGGCCCTGTCTGAAGCAGAGATGTTTTTCGGATGGCTAATCCCAAATGTGGCCTCACAGAATTTGAGGGATCAGCAGCACCAGCTCCTGGCTGCATTACCATGCCCATGTAAATCAGCTCAGAAGCACTTCAGTCCAGAAAGGTCAAATGAGTGTAACACTTATTTAAACTATTTGAGATCACCAGATAAAATATTATTTGATGGTATTTCCTTGTCCATCTGTATTCTAGTCATTGGCTAGCACTGACCAAAAACTTGTACCTTTTTTGTGATGATATGTGTTTTCATAATTACAATTCACGTTCCATTATTATTAATCCTATATCTATGCTGAAATGTTAGTAAAAAATACAGAACCGTATTTGTTTTTTTGTTCTGAGTAAGGGAAAGGAACTCTTTTGATGTGATGTTGGATTATGACAGCTTCAGCATCATCCAACTTCATGTCAGGCTTGTTCTTTCCAGTGACATGGGAAAAAAAACCACATTAGTTTTTGTGTATATATTGAAAGTATATTTGTTTGCATATCCATTTCCCTCAGTGATTACCCATTGGGTGAGAAGATGAATGTATAATATTTTATTCATTGGAAAGGAGACATCTTTAATTCTGTTGCAAAAAATTTTTTCCAGAGCAAGACCTATGATTCAGTTACTGAAAAATTCATGGACTTTTCCTTTGAAAAGGTAAGTTTGATTGTGTTTTTTGGCACAGCTTATCACAAATATTCATGTTAGATTTGCATTTGCATGTACACTGATGAATACTGTAATGATAATTTGTATCATGGCCCTGAGAGTGGGACATCAACTGTTGTTTTTTTTTCTGAGCAGATTTTTGTACTTGTATTTTTGCACTAGAATCTTGTTAGCACAATTGAGCCAACATCATTTAAGGTAGAAAAATGAATTTGATAGTTATCTTTTTGTTCATATTTTCAGGTAATTGCATTTTTTAAAACAAACATATAAGACACATTTTTAACTTTTTTTAACAAAAACTTTGTGAGTGTAATTTCAAAATAAAGTTTGAGGTAGACTAAAGAAATTTGGTGTGCCTATTTGTATGCATCAACCGATGACCTGATTAGATTTACATTAAAGCAAATTTTATATCATTAATATGTTATCTATTGCTTTCACATTGCTTACCCTTTCCGTGATGGAAATTACCTTTGCCCATATAAAAGAACTCCTTTTCTGCATGTCTCAGTTTTTACTGGCTGAAAATTATGCACTGGAGAAAAATTGCCCTTGCTTCATATCACACAGCTTAAATATGGCATTTTTAATATGTGCATTGTATTTAACAATAAATGTTATTGAGAAGAATACACTAGTGGACTAACTCTTTTTCAGTGCTGTTTGCAAAGATGTGTGACATTTCATTCTTCTTTTGCAGACCAACAGTGCCTACATGTTGTTCTATGAAAGGCTACCTAAGGGTATGGAGGGAGATGAAGATAAGGAAAAAATGTTTGACACTTTGAAAGAGTGTCCTAAAAAATTTAACTTTGAACTGTCAAAAGAGTTGGAAGAGGTAAGATCATTCCACTGGTTTTTTCTGTGGTTGTACAGTAGCCTCTCAGTTATTCAGAGTCCAATTATCCAAACTCATTGTCTGGTCCTGGCTAAATTTGTTCATTGTTTATATCTTTTCTTCATCTGTTATCTGAAAATCGAATATTTGAGCATTCCCCCTTAAGTAATTTAGCATTCCAAAATTCTTTAATCATACTGAAATCATGACGTGTTATGTGAAGTGTGAAAACTGAAAACTGTCATCAACACCATGTTTGATTTCTTGAATCTGGATGCCTGTTGGTTCAAACTGTGAGAAGGTTATTTTTATTGTTTGTTGCTAATCCAGTAATTGATTCACCTTTTGATAACCCCATTATTAATTAACTTAAAATTCCCATTTTTTCTTGGCCATCATGATATATATTTGCAATTTGTATTATGTATATGGCTGCTTCAGTGGTCCAAGTTGTTAGAGCATCTGCCTAAGATGTGGGAGATCATGGGTTCAAACCCTGGCTGAGTCATACCAAAGAATTATAAAAATAGTCCTAACAGCTGCCTCTCCAGGCACTCGGTATTAAGAGGTTAATGTTAGGACAAGACGACCTTGTATCAGGATAATGAGACTGTGCGGGATATGATGCTACATGTCTGTGACATGATGCCCCAGTACTAGATATCACTATAAACTGCCAGACTGCAGACATCATAGTGATATGACTGAAACATTGTTAAAGCTACATTAAGAAACAAATCACAGACACAATTCATGGCAGTAATTTTGTGCATCGTAGCTTGGATAAAAAGAAAGTCTGAAAATTACCAGTGAGCTCTTAACAGGACTTTGCAAATTCATGATTATGCAATGATTTCAATAAAAAAAAATGTACAAAACAAGATGATAATAGTAACAATAGTTGTGTCTTTGTTGGATGCCATGCAGATTATTATAATGATGACAGTGATAATTTTCACTACTATATTATGCTGTGCCAATGATTTGGCTTCCTAGAAGGAAACAGAATACAGGTATAAAGAAATGTATCTAACTTGATGTACACTTGTAACATCATGACCTTCAGTTATTCAAACATCAGTATTATCCAGAATTTTCTTCTAGCCTCCAGACTTTGGATAATCTAGAATGTACTCAGAGTGTGTGTGTGTGTGTGTGTGTATATATATATACACACATATATATATATACATACATATA
>JAECUM010012449.1:0-82546 GCA_016617855.1 Megalonaias nervosa | reverse complement strand
ACTGGTGCGTCCATGTCGAATGCGGGATCAGATATGCGCTTGAACATCTTTATTATAATTATTATCGTCTAAAACGAAGACCACTCCCTGCTATCAGACTAGCGGTTATATTTTTTTTCTTTTTCTGACATTGGTACATCAGCCAACTCTGCTAGTTTTTGATTAGCAACTTGATTTATTATTTTACCGACATTTGCAGGCATTACTTCAGTACTAGGTAATTTTACTGGTTGAGGTTTTCGTCGTATTAATCGTGCTAGTCTATCTTTGATCGCTGAAAATGCTTTACTAGCGAGATTACCCATAGCACCAATACCTTTTTCACGAACAACATCAATAGCTTTCATTCCCAGTTGTTTTGAGATCGGTATTGCTTTTGGGGCTATCCTTCTAAATAGACCCTGAACAACATCACCTAGTCCATCTCCGTAGGTTGTTTTGTATACTGGTAATCGTGAGTTTATTACCCTGACCATAGTTGGTCCACGTTGAGTACTATGTACGATCATTTTATTATAGTAATTGTATTTAATTACGTACTTAGTCACTGTAGTAGTCATCGGCAATTTCATTAATAAGAGACTGATAAACATCAACGTCCATGATACCACCAGTAAATAACCGTCTACAAATATCGGCCACTTCATTAATTATTTCTGGAGAATTATTACCAGCTCGTTTTCCTCCGATGAGTATTTCTAGTCGTTCAACGTCAGAGATAACGTTATTTGGACATAGAGTAAAATCACCTCCAGTAGAGAAACCTTTCCCCCTAACATTGTAATAAGATCTTGGAATAATCTTATTGATTTCAGAATATTTTAATCCTAATTTACTTAACTTGTATACAATGTTTTCTAATCCATCAAAATAAGACATCAGTAACGTGGGGTATATATTCTTCCCCCCCTTTCCCATTTCATCTATATTTTTTTTTAATGGATTCAGCACGGCCAATTAATTTTTGAATTTTGATCTCCCTATCTGAATCTTCTTCTGATTTCTTCTCCATTTCTAAATAGACGGTGATAATAATAATTGTGGATCCTGTTTTTGTGGTGGTGGTGATGGTGGTGGTGATTTTTGTTCTTCCAGAATTTTATGTGAGGCTGGCGACCAATATTTTGATCCTTCTTTTTCTTGTATTTTTTTTGCTGCTGCCCTTGTCATTGGTGGTGATGATCTTAATGGCGGTGGTAATGATAATGATGGTTGTGATTCCGATGTTGTTTCAGTAGCAGCTTGTTTTGCTTCTTCTTTTTCTCGTTTTTTCCGTTCTTTTGCTTCTTCTTTTTCTCGTTCTTTCCGTTCTCTTGCTTCTTCTTTTTCTCGTTCTTTCCGTTCTCTTGCTTCTTCTCTTTCTCGTTCTTTCCGTTCTCTTGCTTCTTCTCTTTCTCGTTCTTTCCGTTCTCTTGCTTCTTCTCTTTCTCGTTCTTTCTGTTCTCTTGCTTCTTCTCTTTCTTGTCTTGCTTTTTTCTTTGTTAAATCAACGAAATTATTAAAATCCCTATTATAATCTCTGTATATTTCATCATCTGATTTAATCTGCTCAACGTTAGCACGTATGCGGTATATTACTCTTTGCCATTGTTCACGGGATTTAATGATATTTTGATGATCAGGCTTTAAGAATTTATCCCTTTGACTAAAACTCATAGCAGCAAAATCAGCTAAATCGTCAAAGCTTTTAATGATATTAATTGTATCAGTGAATTCCTTAGTAAATTTATCAAGTAGCTCAGCATTGCTCATTAAGAGAATTTTTTGTTTTTGCGCCGTTGATATTGGTTGAGCTACTTGAATACGGCCGGCAATATCAGCAGGTAATGTTTCAAGAGCTCGTTGTGTTGCCTCAGTTGCTGTAACAATTTTCTTTGTTGGTTCGATAATCGGTTTAAATAATTGTTTTGTATCCTCTTCAAATTCAACATGAGATTCTTGTCGTTCTTGTAATTGTTGCTTGACAGCATCACGAAGAGGTAAATATTTTTTAATTGCTTTTAGTCGTTCTCGTGCTAATCTAGCTGAATGAGGTTCTCCGATGACAACCATATTAATAATATTTATACTGACTATTTAATTTACAGCAGCAGGCAGGGTGAACGACAAAAATTGAGTGACCCGGCGAGTAAACTAAACGCATTATAACAGAAAAAACAAAAAAAATCAAAAATAAAATAACAAAAATGAGCTAATCCAAACGATTTATTATTCGTTTTTCAAACTATACGGTAATAATAAAAGTTAGGAGGTTCGGTTTAGCGTTATTGACCTTTTTTTCAGCCTCTGTAGGAACCTTTATTTTATGAAAAACTTGCTCGAAACCAATTTGTAGGGTTCACCCTGCCTGCTGCTCACCTTGTGGTGAAGAAAGAATTACACCTTCCACTTGAACACAACAGTTGGCTGTCGTCTTCTAAATTGCAGTACATACGGATAATCGTCACTTGAACACAACAGTTGACTGTCGTCTTCTACTTTGCTGTACACAAGGACAATCGTCACATGAACACAGCAGATGACTGTCGTCTTCCACCTTGCCGTACATAAGGAAAATAGTCACTTGAACATAACCGCTGAACGAGGTCCTATAACTTACCGTAGATTAAAGTTCACTCTGATGGTACCCCTACTCCTTATACCAGCGTTAAGACGTAGTAGTTGCACGTTGCGAGGAAAATCATATAACGTACCTTGTTATAGATATCCATCAATTTGGACGAAATCGGATATCATTCCAGGGAGAGAACAAACACTTCCAGCCTCAAGAGAAACCAATCAACCCTTTAGCGAAAAGAAAAAAAAAATATTCTGTCTTAGAAGGCATGTTGCAGCTAAGACTAAACTCGTTGTTCGCAGTCATACATGGTTTTCAAACTATAAATTGGTCATTTGTATAAACATATGAAACCAAATAGAGAAAGCGGTTTTGATCCATTATTTTAACAGATAAAATAACACGGTATATTACCGTATCTGAAGGTGACGACGCAATATTGATTGTAGTGTGGTAGGGACAGTTGATATGAATAAACTGTTTCCAATTTTCCTAGTCTTGTACGTAGTCATGTTGAATAAAATCAACATTTCAAGCAATGTTCTGCTTCAGTAGTCTAAAAAAATATACAAGCAGAGTCTCTACAGCCCTCCCCCTCCCCCTCCCCGGACCTTATGAACAGTAATCATTTGGTTTAACAGGTCTAGCTCTATGGTCTGTGTAGTAAGAGAACACAACAGGCATTTTGTGTTTATGTAAATTAATTAAACGATTATTTACAGGACTTACAATTAGTTTTAGATTTTGAAAATGCCGATGATATTAGAGACAAAATAGTAGATTAAGTGGCTATAATTAGCAACATCAACTTGTATATAATTTTAAAGGAAATAGATATTTTATATTTGAACTCTGACAATCTTTGCCAGCTCTTTACACCTAAAGTACATTTTTATATTTTGAGCCAGAGGTTGAAAGTGAATGTGAGTCTGATCAGATATGTAACAATCATTAACAAGTTTTCAAAACATCTTCTCGACAACAAATTATTGAGATATCAAATGTTTAGTTTAATATAAGAAACTCAGATTTGTGTATCAAAAACGATTCAGCCAGTGTGTTAAACATGGTATCAGGATGTCTCCTGTGAAGTCCGCTCGGCTTATATATAAATATAATTTTTTGTAATTTTATAAATTAAGTTCCCCTGGTTATGTTGCGACGATTACGTTTCTTTGGTTACGTTGTGATTAGGTTCCAATAACTGCAATTGTATTAGCTGGTAACTGTTGCGATTATTTCCATTGGTCAGAGCGTAAACATGTGATCAATATTTCACTGATATAAATGTGTTCGAATTTAGCGGTTTTGTATGCAATAGAAATCATGTAGCGTAAGAATTTCAAGCATTTCTTCTGCTACGAGTTATGAGAAGTAAATTATCTGTCTTAAATGATTTGTATCTATGCTGAGAATTGATTTTATTTGTGGGGAAATGTAAGTCAATCAATCACTAATTAGCAAAGAAACGTAGTTAGAACAAGGAGTGAAGTCCATTAATTCGATGTGTAATTAAGTTGTGAATTTTTTTTTCAACCGAGAATTGATGGTGTTAGCATTAAGAACATGTGTCGACTGACATAGTCAGCAAGTGATTTACAGCCAGACATTAATTTATAGTAAGAAGGTTGTGAGTGAGAATTAGGTTGCAAAAAGACCATAGCTTAGTTCTGTTAAATTAAGATAGACAATATTTGACTTAAAAGAGTGGGAATATTGTTGATCCCAGGAGAAGAAAAATCCTCACACGAATTTAGATGGGGAATTATATTTTTATTGGAAGAAAAAATAGCTCCATATCTGTACTACACAGAGGAAGAAAGCACAGTCTACAACCAAGATGACCCAGAGAGAGAGAGAGAGAGAGAGAGAGAGAGAGAGAGAGAGAGAGAGAGAGAGAGAGAGAGAGAGAGAGAGAGATGACCCAGAGAGAGAGAGAGAGAGAGAGAGAGAAATACGGCAACGCTGACCTATCACCAACAGTGATTTGGAAAAGCCCGGAAGCAACCAGGTGATGCTGATATGCCGGCAATTTGAGTTCGACCAGTCATTCGATTATATGATGAAATCTGTTGTATCGATATGACAGAACGGTTAATTGAATTTCGCATAAATTTTTAACTCTATTTCTAAGAGAAAGTGAATCATTCAAAAGTCATGTTTAAATTCTTAGATAACGATAACCAAAGCACCATATGGAGTAGGAGATCACACATCATCATCCCACCTTCGGACATGTTCCATTGGTTACATTGTGAGTGTGATCCATTGGTAACGTTGTTACTGTGGTCCATTGGCTACGTTGTGATTACTGTCTATGGGTTACGTTGTGATTACCTTCAAAAAGTGATTTCCTTCCTTTTTTGTATTTCAGAAATTCTGTAATTTTTCCCACCTCCGTAACAACCTTCATGAAAGACACTTTTATTGATTTAGACAAAAGACACCTGAAAGTTTAATTACATTTGCAAAGTTTATATGGCAGTATCACTCCCGTACAAGCGTAATATCAATCAAAACACACCAGTCAGATGATTTGAGTAGTCTTAATTACACATTATGAATTACATCTTCCAAATCTTAAGCAGCGGACTATTACTAGGAATGTCATGTTATGTAAAATGAAATGATATAGGAATTTTCTTGCACGCAGGAAATGCGTTTGAGTACCAGACAACCTTTTTTTTTTTGCATAGTGGACAATTTTCTTAGAGTGCAGCCTTCCGAACACACACACACACACACACACACACACACACACACACACACACACACACACAAGAAGCTAAGAAAAATAATCTAAGAAAATCTAATTTACTTTTAAAAGATTGTTAAAGTTAATTTTTGCATGTATACAATGAAAGACAATTTACAAAGTAATAATTTCTTGTTGTTCTTGCACAAAGGTCTGAATTCATTTTAAACAAAATACCCTTCCCGCCCCCCCCAAAAAAATCAACAATTAAAAATGAAAAATAGACAATAAACAAAAACAAAAAAAACCCAAAAAACAACAACAAAAAAAAAATCAAAACAGACAGAAACCAGACAAAACTTCACTTGATGAGCATTGGGACACATGGTTGGATCCGTGCGTAATTTAAGCTTGACAAACATACGATGTTGTGAATGTGTGTTTTTTAGTTCTGTTATCTCCTTCAAGAGGTCAAATGCTCTGCGAGATAAAACAACCATCATGCATGTTTGTATCATAAATTCAATACATAGTTTATCTAACACTTTGAATGAAGACATTAACCGATTGATGTGTGTGTGTGTGTGTGTGTGTGAGAGAGAGAGAGAGAGAGAGAGAGAACTGGCATTTCAAAATTACCTGTTTGAAACTAACACAGGTCCAAATTCAGCATTCCCTGAACATATGCCAACGAAATATGATGTCAGTAGACTACATGTATAGTGAACTATTACGGTGTTCATTAAATTCGATGACATAAAGAAAACTTTTATGGCGTTCATATGACACTTAAAGTAGATAAATGCAATCGTCCATAGAAATCGTCAATAATTATATATAAAAAATGTTCAGTTCGGCCATACAAATAAAAGATTGTTTACTATGGTTATAATTTTAGTTCCTATTAAGTAATGTTATGTATTCAACCTTATGAGCAACCAAAACGACATGATTATCAAATATGTTAACACCTGTAATACGAGGAAGCATTTCATTGATTTCAGTTGTCCATTTTATAGCATTCAATCAGACGGTTTGTGCTTATTAGATTTACCGACTGTCATGCCTCATTATTTTGTAATGGAAATGCGTCCTAAACAGACTTGGATTTCTATTTCCGGAAAAGTGGCGAAGAAAACATTATTTTTTTTTTCCAACCCGCGTATGAAACCAATAGTTTTAGTACCCGTATACGGTTTTTACAGAGTTTTCTTCTTCTTTTGTCTCTCAAAACGTTAACTTCTTTTGCAAAAGCATCATAATTTCAAAACATTTTATAAGTAATTGACTGGTCCAATTGAAAATATCGCTTTTGTGAAAATTTGCAGCCAATTCAATTTTGAAGTGTGATTGTCATGCGCTGTTCCGTTTTATATCTTTATGGGAAAATACATCAAAGAAAAGACTGGTTGCATTTTTGGACTTCAGGCTGGTAATAAGAGCATGTTAAATGCATTATTGTTTTACGATGGATTTATCTTATCGAAAAATGGGACATTTGTTTGCGTAATATGGGTTTCACATGCTCCAGCTGCACTCAGGTTAGGCTCAAGCAGCAGAGGAGGTGAACAGACCACTTGTCTGAATCGTCATTTGTCTAAAAAATAAGGTTCCTACGAAGGCTGAAAATAAGGTCGATAACGCTAAACCAAAGCCTCTAACTGACCGAGAGTTTCTCTAATTGGGTTAGCTTATCTCGTTACTTTATCTTCGACTGTTTGTTTTTATTTATGGTGTGTTTAGTTTACTCGCCGGGTCATTTAATTTTGGTCGTTCACCTCCTCTGCTGCTGTAGTAATTAAATCGTTGTTATATCAATAATGGTTGGAGAACCACACTCAGCTAGATTAGCTCGAGAGCGACTAGAGGCAATTAAAAAATATTTACCTGTTCGTGATTCTGTAAAACAACAACTACAAGCTCGTCAGGAGTCTCAAGTTGAATTTACAGAAGGTGCAGAACAATTATTTAAACCTATTACAGAAACCACTAAAGGTCTTCTTCCTACGTTAGAGAAGACCGCTGAAGCAACTGGAAAAAGAGCAGAAAGAACAAAACAAACGAAGAGAATTCTACGTGGGCTTCAAGCTGATATAGTTGCTGCTCAGCAAATACTTATACCTGAAGGCGCTGAAGCACCACCAGCTCCTAAAGCAAAAAAAAAGACAAAAATAAAGATTAATCTGACTGATAGATTCACTGAAAAAGCTTTAGAACATATTAATGGAATCGACAAGAAGGATTTACATACTTTTTCTGTTGATACCTTCAAAAATAGAAAATCTTTTTTGAATCCTGAACACTTTGAAAAACCTGTAGATCGTGAAGGCTGGTATAAATGGATATATCGCATAAACACAGGAGTTGAACAAGTTAGAGAGAATGATCCAGATTATATTAAGTATAAACTAGAAATAAATAAATATATTAGCGACTTAGATTTTCAAGGGGAAAGTGCAAGGCGACAACAACTAGAACAGAGACAAATAACACAAGAAGAAAGAGAACAGGCAAAACGAGCAATAGAATTAGACAAGCAAATAAAAAGGGGAGAGAGAGAACGTAAAAAACAAGAAAAGAAAGAGAAACAGAGTAAAGGGAGAGGAAAGGCGAGGGAAGAGTTACTACCGTATACAGAAAGAGAACGACAATATTTTTCTTTAACATCAGAATTAGAGGAGGAGGAAGAAGAAAGGAAAAGAAGTAAAAAGAAAAAAGAAGAATCTCAAGATTCTCCCATCAGTACAGAAGAATGGTGGGAACAACATGAAAAGAAAAGAAAATCTCAAGACGATCCTGGCGCAACTGGAAGCGGCTTTACTGTTCAAGGAAGTGGTTTTATTATTTGTCCTAATAACGTCCTTGCTGATGTTGATCGACTAGAAATCCTCATTGGAGGAAAACGAGCTGGTAATAATTCCCCAGAAATAATTAATGAAGCAGCTGATATTTGTAAACGATTATTTACAGGTGTATCATGGATATTAATGTATATCGGTCCCTTATTAATGAAATCGCCGATGATTATCACAGTGATTGAGTATGTAATTAGATGCAATGACTATAATAAGATGATCATACATAATACTCAACGTGGACCAACCATGGTCAGAGTAATAAATTCACGATTACCAGTATACAAAACGATCTACGGAGATGGACTAGGTGATGTTGTTCAGGGTCTATTTAGAAGGATAGCCCAAAAGCAATACCGATTGCAAAGCAACTGGGAATGAAAGCTATTGATGTTGTTCGTGAAAAAGGTATTGGTGCTGTTGGTGATGTTGCTAGTAAAGCATTCTCAGCAATCAAGGATAGACTAGCACGATTAATACGACGAAAACCTCAGCCACCAGTGAAACTGGCTAGCACTTAAGTGATGCCCGCAAATATTAGTAAAATAATAAATCAAGTTGCGAATCAAAAACTAGCAGAGTTGGCTGATGTAACACTATCAGAAAAAGAAAAAAATATAACCGCTAGTCTGATAGCTGGAAGTGGTCTTCGTGTTAGACGATGGCAAATAAAATAAAGATGTTCAAACGTATATCTGATCCCGCATTCGACATGGACGCACCAGTACTCAAAGATGAATCTGTGCGCGATTATCAATATTATTCTTATGATGCACGAGAGCCAAACCAGCGTGGGCAAATTGAGCTGCAAGTTTAGGATACAAGCAGACATTTCTTACCCGCTGAAGCATTTATTGAAGTAGAAGGTGAAATTTTAAATATCGCTAATCCTGCAGTACCAGTAGCATATGGAGACGATATTAAAGTTGGTTTTGTTAATAATGGCATTATGGCGTTGTTTGACAGCGCTACGTATATGATTGATGGAAAAAAATATTGAATCAATTCAAAAAGACGTCGACGTTGCCACAACAATACTTGGCCTTGCAAGATACAGTGACGATTACTCAAGATCAGCTGGACCGTCAATGATGTTTGCAAAGGATACTTCTGATCATCCAGAAAACATGAATGTAAATATGGGTAATGTAAGAAATGGCGCAGGAACCGCAGAAACTGCCGCAGTAATATCAATGAATGTAAATTTTAACTTAGGATTTGCAGCACGTAAATCAATGTTAAAAGGTAATAGGAGAGTTTGTTCGTGTACAATTCCACTGTCACATATCTTTGGATTCTGTACAAATGTCAGAAAAGTCATTTTCGGAGCGAAGCATACAGTTGTACTCGTACGAAAGGCTACAGATGATGATGCAATATGGAGACCCGTTGGTGATGCTGGTAAAATAATTCTTACAAAACTTTCATTGTGGATGCCAGTATTAACTCCATCTATTGCTGAAGAACAAAGATTAATTTCTTTTATGGATCAAGGTGGTAAATCAATGTTATCTTGGTTGACAGTAACAACAGATACTGTGCAGGGCAATGTTAATGGTTTATTTACTTGGCAAATAGCTTCTCAGCAAGGAATAGCCGCACCACGACATATATTTATTGCTTTTCAAAATGTTGCACGAGTAAACAGTCAAGAACGTAATATAATGATATTTGACAATCTTGGCGTTAATGAGGTTTCTTTAAGAATAAATGGACATCAAGAACCATCCGAGGATATTTTATTAAATTTTGAGCAAAATCATGTAGCACGTGCATATCATCGTTTAATGACATATATGGGCCGTGATCAAAATGTTGATACTGGTTTACAAATATCACAGTTAGATTTTACAACCTTATATCCAATCTATTATTTTTCACTAGAACATTTAGATTTATTCAGACAATCTGTTGTTGACATACATTTTCGAGCTCGTGTGAATAGAAATATTGTAGATATTCCTAATTACAGAGCAATCGCTGTTATACTCAGCGATAAAACAATGTTACTTGAAGGTGTTGGTGGACGAATGAGAGTTGTTGATGCTCCAGTAGAAAACATGTAATTAGATCGTTTATGATATCATAATGTCATATAATCACGTTAGTGTTACCCTGACTCCTGGTCAGATTAAAAGGCTGCAATCAGCGTCAAAAGATAACTGTGGAATAAAACTATCGCTAAAAAAAAGAACAGATCGCAGGTGGTCAAAATAAATTATCTCTTACAGAACGTCAGTTCAGAAACTTCAATGAAGCCAAAAAATCAAATAAAGGTATAAAACTTAATCTTTCTGCGTGTGCCATTAAAGATATTGTTAAATCTGGTGGTATATTTCCACTTCTTGCAGCTATACCAGCATTAATAGCCGCTGCAGCCCCAGCTGTTGCAAAAGCAGCTGCGTTAGGCGCTGTTGGAACCGCCGCTGGAATGGTATTAAAGAAAGCAACGGGTTAAGGAATTATACACGCAGAAAACTTAAAAAAAAGATCACGGGCAAAACAACACGGAAGACGTCTAAGAGCACCAAACGTGCCACAGCCGGGCCGTCTAAGATTATCAGGCCCAGTATATGGTCGCGGTCTAAGATTACTAGAGACCCCATATTCAGGGTACGGAAAGGGTCTAAGACTTCCCGGGACAGTTCATTGATTCTGCCCATGTCCAATTTTGATTTACTTGATGCTGCTAAAAAATTAAAAATAAAAAACTTCAGAGGTGTTTTTATGCGTGATCAATTACCAAAACAACCAAACAATATTGAAACTGGTATTATTAATCTCGATAAAAACTCTGGTCGTGGCACTCATTGGGTCGCATATACAAATGATCCACGTGGAATAATTTATTTTGATTCGTATGGGTTGGCGCCACCAAAAGAATTTTTAAAATATGTTAGCAGCATGCAAAGTATTCCAATCTCGTATTCAACATTACCAACACAAAAATTAACTGATCCGCCAATATGTGGTCGTGAAGTACTCGCTGTACTTGATGCTATTTCGTCATCAACAACGCCACCTCATAAAGTCGTGCATGAATATACTACATTGTCACATTTAAACAGACATTAGTAAATATAATGGTAGATATTTACGGAAGATCTTCTCGTGGTAAAGCTCATCAGCAAGGTGATTTATCTAAATATGCAACTCTTGACCAGCTCAGAAATGAAATCAATGATTTATTAAACATTACAAGTGTGGATCAAAGTGAAGTCGTTGTTTTTCAGGATAAACAAGGACGATTAAAAACAAGTAAAATACAACTGCCAGATGTACTCATACGAATTCCTACCGCAGTTGTTAATAATATCCTTACTTTTACTGATCAAGGTAAAATACAAGATTCCGGTAAGTCAGTTAACGATTATATTAAGAAAGCTGGTGATTCATTCATTGTGACATTATCATGAATCAAAATAAAATTATAGACCTTGGAAACCCAGCCGCAGATACAGGCGCCGTGACAAAAAAATACGTCGATGATCAAGAATCTAAGTACGTATTAGCCAACGGTGGTATAATGCGTGCATTTCTCAACATGAATAATAATGGTATTAATAATCTCAGAACACCAGAATCTGATTTTGATGCTGCAACGGAAAAATACGTCGATAATAAAGAAATTCCAGTAACAACATCGTTAACAACAATCAATGATGAAATGACCGCATTTAGAACTCATTTTTCTAATCACGTACAAACGTTTTTAAATTTTCGTCGAAATATAAACAGATCTATTAATGAATTTTTTGGAAGTCCACCAACTGTTGATATTAAACTCGTCGACGTTAACACGAAACTCAATGATATTGTCAGTGGAATCCCTAATATTGTTAGTAAAACTAATCTGATTAAAATTCCACACGGACAAATTAACAATATCGTGTACACAGTAGCATCGGGATCATCAACATGGACACCACAAAATAACAGTCTCGAACATACCGCAGAAGTAATTGGGTTATACAGGCTGTCCATGTATGGTTCGGAAATTACTGCGGCCACTTCATCATCACCGAATGTACATCATAATCCTCTACTGGTGATGCTAAATAAGAACACCAAGGAGACATTTACGTTGACATCAACGGAAATGCCCCCGAGACGTTAATGGTGGTGTCTGGAATTCGTAGCTGAAACTCCTCAATTAATTACCTAATTAAATGACAATGTCATTAAATAATAATGAATCAAACCCAAGGACCCCAGTCCCACATCGACGTTCAACGTCACAGATACAATCAAATATGTAAATGTCAGATTGAATTAAAAAATATCATCGACGATTATACAGTAAAAGTAAAAAAAATATCGCAGACGTATGGTTGTCATTGATATAATTGTTTACTCAGTTTCTGCTATTATTGCTGGAGCCGGATTATTATTATCAACAATAACAATGACAGCGCCTGCAGTTGTAACAATTGTCGTTTCAACTTCAACGACTATCGCAGGCGTTCTCAGTATTATCGCTAAGAAGATATCTGCATGTACAAATGATAAATTACACGAGTATATAATAAAATTACATACAGCAACAACAGATTATTCTAAACTATCGTCATATATTTCGTCGCACCTCAGCGATGGTAAAATATCTGATGAGGAGTTCGCAACGATAATGAAAACCTACGATGAAGTATTCCTTGACAATAGCCAAGGTGATAAAGTGGAGGATAAAAAATTCCCGATTTAAAATAATAACAGTAATAATAATAATGTCAGCATCCTTGACTGAGTCAAGAGAATTACTTCAACAGATCGTCACTAATACAGCACCGTCAAAAACTACAATGATATCATTAAGTTCGACCAATCCTGAGTTTAGCGTTAACTTTCCAACTGCAATTCCAGCAAAAGAGATAGCATTAGCACAATTACGGGTTTATCATAGCTGGCCAAATATTAGATCAAAAGCATTCGGTGGACTACAACCGAATAATTCATTAGTATTTGCAAATAAGAATAAGCCTGATGGAACTCCTCATTGGCAAGTAGTTAGTATTCCAACGGGCAGTTATCAAATAGAACAAATTAATGATGAGTTCCAACGTAGAATTAAATCTATTACAGGAAAAGAATAAAAAATAGCAATTACTGTTTACGAACCAACATTATCAGCAGCGATTGAAATAAATTCTCCTGATTATTCTTTATTCTGTAGATATTTATCAATCTTCAATCAGATCCGTGTTAGGTTGGCCTGAAGTTAAATCAGTTTATAAAGGCCCACCAGAACCACAACGATCTGATTTCGTTACAGATAAAAAAATATTTATAAAACTTCCAGAATATCGTAAAGGTAATAAATATCCATGGATAGGACCTCCTGGAGGAGGAGGACTTGATAGATTTATAGATGGAACAACGCAAGAATTTTTGGATATATCTGTAAGTAGAAAAAAATAAAAGAGAATTTTTGACGACAATTAATGTTGAGCAAATTAATAATGTTTTTAATCCAATTAAATCTGAATATGAACGTGTACTTAATAATCTATAAAAATTATTTTCCAACATCAACAATTATTACGACGATGATATAAAAGATTAGATAATTGAAACAATACAACATTTGAATCAAGTTGTATCAGACATAGAATATGTAAATAAGGTTTTTGTTGATAGAGAGAAAAGATTAATGAATGCACCTGACGATAGTTATTTTAGGAGCTATATAGTTAATGAAGACGACCCAATTCAGCGTATACATAGTAGAAAATTATTTAAAACAGTATTTCTTAAATATTATAAAATAACAGAAGAACAGCTGCCAACGTTTACAATTCCAGGATTTAATCATGAGGAAATGAAGAAATCAGTTAATGATCTTATTGATGAACATTTTAAAAGAATATGTGATTCATGGAGAAAATTAATCCCGCCACCAACCATTCTTAAACATAATAATAATCCACACGGTGAAGGTCGTCATATCTCACCTGGTATTGTTAATATAACATCAACAGTCGCAGTCAATCTAGTATGTGACATAATTGATGGCAGCTATGAAGTAGATCTTGAAAAAATCCACTCAAGCTCAACAAGGATATATACTATATTCATTCAGCCCTCAAGCGCCCCCTGGGTGGTTAATTGTATCTGAGCCGATTAACCCCGTTTATCTACGTGTACATAATCCGCTATTATCCAGGATACATTTTAAACTTACTGACCAGGCTGGACACCTGTTGGATCTAAGACAAGAATCACTAAATATTAATCTATATGTACGCTCATAGAGCGTTATCGTAGAATGTCCGAGTAAATATTCCCTGATATAAAATAAAAAAAATAATCTGATTCTGAAATAATATATTGATTTTTTTTTACTGATTTTTCATAATCTGATTGGCTAAATGGTACTCTGATTAATAAATGGTTACAAATTTCTCGATCTGATGGGTTAAATGGTACTCTGATTAATGAAATGGTTACAAATTCTTCAATCTGATGGGTTAAACAGTACTCAAAATTGTTAAAATCTGAATAAATAATCAAATTTCTTATAATAATATATGTTTGAGGCAACTCCACATATAATGAAGCGAGATAACTCTGCAGAGCAAAAACTCTGTAGAGTAAATTAAGCGATTATCTCCCTTGTTACTACGTCGTTACCTGTAATATATTACAAACGCAGTTGTATATATGTATTTTAACCTAGCGAACGAAAACTTATACAGAAAATTTAATGTGCGATTATTTTATACGGTATATTTTATGAAGTGTGTTTGAAAATTGAAGTAAATCCACACTACAGTTCTACAATAACTGATTTTATTCACTACGCCAGGTGTGGCATGTTATATTGATCTGCATGTACTCTTCAACTTCCGGACTTCCTGTGTAGAATTATCATATTTTATGAAGTGTGTTTGGAAATTGAAGTAAATCCACACTACAGCGCTATAATAATTGTGATTTTATTCAGTATACTGCTCGTACGTAATTTGCCTGCTTATTCAGTGTTGGGTTAACTATATAATAATTTTAAAACGTATATTTGTATGAATCGGAAAGTGGTGCAGTGTTATAGCGTTGGATTCTCGTACTCAAGGTCCGTGGTTCGATTCCCATGATAGACATATGTCAATGGAGGTGATTTTGATGCCATTTTCTAATATAATTGGGGACGCAAGCAACCCCTTGAGATTTCATGTACCCCTCACCATGTTGAACAATGTGGTGAGTGCAGTTTTGCATTTACCCCAGGGTTTGATTGGGGGGGGGGTTTACATGAAATTGCTTGTGCCCCTAAAATAAACAGCAGGGTGATGTGAGCTCGTGACCTTGTGACCTCACTGAAGGGTACCCACATAGGGGCATTCAGAAAGAATGTCCGCTGGACCAAAAAGTCTCAATAAGGTGCCTGTGGACCATAAGACAGGTCTTAACCAATGAAAGAGTGCCAGTGCCTGTGGGCCATAAGAAAGGCCTTTACCAAATTAAAAAAAAGGACTCTTAGGACCTTATTGGTAAAGGCTTTACCGGCAGAAGGGACCCCAGTGGAATGGTAGACCGAATGTCATTGCTGCTATTTATTTATGTCTTTTAGTATCATAATCATCTTCAAAAAACAGTCCTCTCTGGGGACTATTATTTTTATTTTAAATAAATATTTATATATATAATGAACTATGAAAATATTAATAATATTATTTCTGCTATTAAAAAATTACAACATGACGGAATAAAAATATCTGATAATCTTGATCCTCAGAAAATTATGTGTGATTTTGAATCATTACAACAACAAAATTCGAAAATAAATACACATTACCATCTAATTATAGATTCATGAAATTAATTTATCAATCTATGTTAGAATCCCTGGCAATGGTAAATGACACACAGGTGAAGCTATTTGCACCTCTTGCATGTTCAATCGAAAAGATTAGATCCGGATCCGAATTGTCTCACGAGTACAGAAGAAAAAAGATTGTGAACAATCATGTAATGCAACTGAGAAAGATTATGTTATTTGATTCTGTCAAAAGTGACACTGAAAGTAGCGACGGCGAAGGTGGACCCCTTGACTGTGGTGATGGCTAAACAAAACCCTTGGCAAAATTGACAGAGTCGAACTATACAGTAAAAAAATATTTATTTATTTTGAATCAGATTATTTTTTCTGTTTTTTTTGTATTTTAAATACCATTGACCCACCTACAGAGGACTGAGTTATCTCGTTTCATTATCTGACACAATAGGGATATACTGAAACGTAATCAGCTGATCATATTTTATTGAAAATGTAGATTTTTGTATATTATCTGCGACATGTTTTACTGAAGCAGGGTTAATACCAAAATATTTAGCAGCTGTATTCATCGAATTAAATATTATTTCTTGGCCTGTCTCTGTATTTACAGACCTAATAACTCTTGCGTTCTTACAATGATTATTAACGCCATTTTTTCCAAACTTGCAATTCTGACTTTGTGTAACAATTTGTAAATTATTTAAGGAGTTATCAAGTTTATTACCATTGATGTGATCAATTACAAATCCGTTTTTAATGACCCCATGAAAACATTCATAGATGAATTTATGTGATAAATAAAGGTTTTTTCCCAGCACGGAATTTTAGATAACCAGTATTAATGACATTACCGACTGTTTTTTTTAATCGACAGTGCCTGATTACACCATCACGAGATGCTTCATAATTTTTAATTATAGGATGCGTTACAAATTCTCTTTGCTCCATTTATATAATAATATTATTTGTTTAAATCATTATTTTGGAAATCTAGCGAGATAATCTTCTGCGGATTTTATAAGAGATTCGACATTTTTTTTTTAATCGTAATATCGTTTTAATTCTCTATATTTTTTACCACCGCATTTTGCACATAACTGAGTTTTTCCTCTGACTCCAACACCACACTGCACACACGGTTTTGGTCCTAGACTCCCATGTCTGACGCTTTGCATATGGTAGCCGCAGAATTCATTTACGCATGCTTTGTTACAAGGAGAAGTATATCCGATCATAAGCCAATTACATCGATTCTTTGTTTGAATCATTATATATATACTAAAATTCAATTTAAATATATATTTGTCTTAATTATAATAATGGAGGAATTATGCGCAATTGAACCTTCCGCCGTCTCAGCGGGAGCTAGATTTGATTTTGACAGACTACAGAAATCTAAATCTGGCTTTATCAAATATTGATATAACTAAACCAATCCGTGAAGCCAAGAAGAAATTTCGTGACGATGGTGCGGCTCATGTGTGGTCGACATTCAGAATCGGAAATGTTGTCGATACTATAATGAATGACAAACGAGGAAGAGAGATTATTAACCATCTTGATATTCAAAAATATTTCATTTTAATAAAATTTATTGTAAGGACAGACGACGACACTTGGATTATCCGTGACAAATATGATCCTGTACGCATGCAGTCGGGAAATAATATTGTCCTCTTAAATAAAAATTCCAAACCCGGAATACTGACTGGTATTGACAAACTGTATATTATGAACGACTGTATCCTGTGACTGCGGTTGTCTATGCAATATATCCGCTGAATAATAAACCTGACGTCAATGATCTCAAGCCGATGAGACTGTCAGAGTCAAGAATAAATTGTGTAACTGAACGAGTTACAGAACACTTCACAAACGCAATACGTGGTAATGTTTTAACGGATTTACGACGTAAAAAAATAAATACGTGGGCAGAAACAGTTAAAGACACCGGAGTGTCTATTAAAGATGTTGCTGAGCTGGGAAGGAAATTAAAATAACGGTGAAGACGTTAACCGGAGAGATTTTGTATAAATCCAAATATGAATCAAGAGGAGCTTCGATAGATATTATTGATCATAACGCACACGCACGGACTGTGGCAGTAACAATATTTCCACGAGACAGAACAGTTAAATTTTATAATGGTCATATATTTGATTTTATCAGGAATATCAGTAAAAGTGACCTGTGTCTGTTTGGTTATTTCAAAGTTCAGAGTATGATTATCATGATCAGTTTGTAAGGCCTAATGGTGATATTTATCGTACAGAATCTCTTCATGAAGAAATGAAAAATCTTGCATTAAAATATACTTCTGACGATGTCAAGGTTGGACAATTACTAAATAATTGTTTTACCGTTCCATCGGTTGCTGCTCACTTTGCTCAGGAGAAAAATTCATGGAAACCGACACGATTGGAATTTCTTGAAGATGTCCAGAAAAGTTGTATTGAATATGGGCACGGTGGATTATCGAATACTAAATACGATTATAGCGACGTTATCTCAGTTGATATAGTAGCGTGTTATCCTGGAAGTTTTCTTGGATACGGAGAGTGTTCTGAATACTTTAAGAGATTTGGACATCCATCACATGAGATGACCAGAGTTGCGATAAACGGACCCTTACCAGATTTTGACCTGACTGGATTCGCCTATATAGAATCATTTGAGTTTACGGAAAATCTCCATCCGATTACTTATACCTGGTTTGGAAAACAATTTTCAGAAAAATGTTGGGTTCCAATAGTACTATTACGATATATACTCGATAATAAAATATTGATATCATTGAAAGTAAATGAAGCGATTATATCGTATCGTTCACAGAAACAAGTTTGGTTACCAGAACCGGATAGATTTAATATTGATGATGTCAGGAAAGAATTTCCTGATCTTAACGAAGATGATATTGTTAAAATATCTAAATGCAGGAAAGAAAGCGATGAGAGACTTGCAAAAGATCTTGGTAGAAAGATAATCGGTAAATTTACACAAGGAGGAGCATATGATCATAAACGACGCTGTACAAGACGAATTATGGACGATGCTGAACTCGATTTTATAATCACTGATACAACGGAAAAAAACACATTTATAAATCGAAGTAATGCTTATTTATCAGACGGAACCAAACTAGGTACAATTGTGAGCTATATTGATGGCGACTCACAGCAGTTTACTCGTTTAAGATCTTCGATGTTAGCGTACGTTTCGATAAATCTACTGTCTATGATAAATAGATTTCCTCGTTACGCTGTCAGAGTTGCTACGGATTCGTTTTATATAAATAAAAAATATACAGATTTGTTAAAACCGCTACTCGGTAATGGTGAATGGAGATCATGGAGAATAAAACAAGAAAATATACTTAGTTATTCTGAATCTGCCGACGTTGAAATTAAGGAAATATATTACAAGAATAATCAAATATCAGAATTGTCATCTGCACCATCTGTATATGATCCTGTAGCTAGACATAAGACTGTTTATCTTAATGGATGTGGTGGTTCAGGTAAAACAACTCGTGCGATTAAATTATTCCTGAACAACCATTCAGATATAATTGTTTTGACACCGACACATAAACTCGCCAGAGAAATAAAAGAACGAGGAGTAAAATCATGTAAATATCATAGTTTATTCAGATGGTGCGGAGACACATGGACTCCTGAGCGAATGGGTGAGAGATATATACCTAAGTATATTATCTGGGACAAGATAGACACGGTATCGTTAGAAATATTAAAAATATTCCTTGAATGGTTATTGACAAAGAATACTGCTGTATAGTGTGTGGCGATCATGGTCAACCACCACCCTTTATTGGACAGTCTCCACATGAATGGCTGAAAAATAATGTAGATTATTATGAAGAAATAACTAATGACCATAGAGCTATTGATGAACCACTGAAAGAACTTAAAAGGTTAATCAGACTGCAGCCAGATAAAATACAGTGTGAGATATTGCGTAAAGTAATTCCAGAAAATACTATGAATGATTTTTGGAATTTATGGAGACCAAATGATTTAATAGTTGCGAGTAGAAAAATAGTACTTGATGAACTGCAAGAGAAATTATTTACGTTACATAAAGAAAAATTTTCAAATCTACCTGTACCATTATGTTATCGCCCAGCAGATACTCGACGACAGAATATTGAAGTTGAAATTCCTAGTGGTGGAATACAAAATCTTGTATTGAATGTTATTGTTTTGGTTGATGTTGATGTTGTTGAGAGCGCGTTGAGATTAATCTCCGTGGACGTCAGGATACGCTATAACGATTCACTCGTCACAAGGATTAACTATTTCTGATACAAATATCTGGATTGTCGATGATCGGATCGAATGGTCAAATTTAGTTTATCTCGCAGTGTCTCGAGTCAGAAGAATATCTAGCTGCGGAGGGATTATCATAGATTACGTAATAACCGAAGAAATCACTAACGACTTTGTCGTCATAAAGAAAAAATTAGCGAGTTATAAGCAATGTGACAAAAAAATAAGCGTGACTTTGATCTTGATGCTGAATTTATTATAACACTGAAACAACAACAGAACAATCATTGTGCAAGTTGTAACACAATAATGTTGTGGCAGTATTTGAATAATAATCCAAGACAGTTCACCGTGGATAGAATTAATAGTAGTCTTGGTCACACACGCGAAAATGTGATGCTAACGTGTCTTGAATGTAATCGACGTAGGGGTGCAAGTTTACATAAGTGAAGGTGGTGGTAATTGTGTGTCTTTAGGAATTATTTGTAATTGTTCACGTACAAATCCACGTTGAGGAGCCGTCGAATCTAGTCTGTAGATTGCAGGTCTACCTGTGGATCTTACCACGCTGGAAATTGTATGTGTAGTCACACTCCAGATAGGATCAGTTGCTCTTTTTTACCACCTTCAAGTTCACCAGGTTCATATAAATATCTTACAGTTACATTACCTAATACTGGTTGAGAGGAAGATTCACGTCGTTGTCCGTAGCCATCGCTACGGGGTATATATTTCTTTGTAATTGCATTAGCAGGCTTCATAGAAGATACACGAGTAATTTCATTATTCAACGCTGCTATCACACTTGGTAACCTTGCAACCCATTCACGAGATCTCTCCCCGGACTTAATGTCAGTGGATATTTCCTTTGCATATTGATATCCAAATAACCGCTCAGCAAGTGTTCGATTAAATCGTTCAACGATTGCCTGATCACGATGAATTTCAGTATGTCCTCGTCTGATTTTAACGTTATATTTTTTCATCAACGATGATGCTGCACCAAGAAATTCTTTACCAGGATCAACTTGTAATAGCTGTGGCCATCGTAATGGTCCTCGTTGATAAATTCGTTCAAACGCAGATGCAACTTCAGTTGCAGTCTTTGTTGATAATGGTTCAGCTTCTTTATATCTACTTGCAACGTCAACGACGGTTAACGCGTATCTGTACGTGCGTGATTGATGTCTACCAATTTTAATGGTGTCATGTGGTAAAAATAAAATATCTGCTTGATGAACATCATTAGGGGTGCTGACATCAAAATGTGCGTACTGAATTTTTTTAGGTGGTGGTAGATAAATTTGCCATATTGCTTGTCGTGCTAACCAGTTTTCAGCAACAGAACGTGAGACTTTTGCTGCTTCAGCAAGTTTACTAATCGCTGCTCTGCCTCTCCAATATCCTCTTGGGATATAATAAACAGATTCCATTATAATAGTTATATAATTAATTACCAGCCCCTAACATTATTTTACCTTTCATAGCAGCTTTTGCTAGGAAGCTAGCAAGTTTTTCTCTGAAAGATGTATCGGGTATAGAATTTAACGCATGAATCAATTTCACATCTGCGAGATGCCGTTGTTGTAAATCTTTGCTTTTATACGCAACATCATGAACATGACACGCTTCATCAATCTTATTTATTGGATACTCTCCAGGTGTTGGTTGGTCTCGTTCATCAAGTCGGATATCAAGTCGAGTTCCAGCACCACAATAATTATATCCAGGAACATGTTTCTCAGCAGGGTATTTAGCCCATGGAGCTCCTGGTAATATCCCTAATGAAGCAGCGATATCAAAAGTATACTAAGATGAGGGTTTCGAGCCAAAAAAGGATTCTAGACCAGAAACCCCACCCCCACCCCCAAATTTGGAGAGAGGGGATTTGTCGGAGAAAGAATATTCTAGTTTAGAAACCTTTTTAGCTAGAAATTTCATATTAAACAAATGAAATATTATATATAATGTATCATTATAATCCAATCCGACATGTTGGATTTGGTCTGACAAACAAATTTTGTAAGAGATTTAATTCTATCAAATCTGCCTCATGCTATACTGGTATAAAACTTAAAATAATAAGCAATTGTATTAAAAATGTTGGTTACCATGTATCACCAAAATATGGATCAGTATGGTTATTCGCAACTGAAAATGACGAACGAATAAGAGGTTGGGCAGATGATCCAATGACATTTATTGACAATATAGTTGACACACTTTTTGATAATGATATTTCTAAACATCTACAGTGTATGTAAACAAGGTTCCTATCTCCGGGACCCCCTACCCCTCCAAAACTTTTTATGTTAACATTTTGTCAAAAATATGTTAGAAAAATATTTTCACTTACCTGTTTATAAATCCTCTAGCAGAAATGGCTACGGAGAAAATTTTGACTGCCTTTTATATCGTTATTCTGGGAAAATCCATTGCAAATAACCTTGATTTCATAACATTTTGGAGTGAGCGTTATTTTAGGAAAATCCATTGCAAATGACCTATCTTTGACCTGATTTCGGCGTTATATTCTAAAAAATCCATTGGAAATTCCCTATCTTTAACTTTTCAGAATGATCACATAATTTAGTTATTATGGAAATTTCATGTGGGCAGTGTGACGGCCTCAGAATTCCTTTGTAATCATTTAATCTCCAGGGAAACCAAATCTGTATATTGCAATATATTATGACGTTCTGATTGATTTTTATTCACAGCAAGACTATTGCAATTGCAAAGAATCAAATATATTAGTTGTGTAAGGAATACAAAGCTTTCTTAATATCTAAGACTATTCACATGATCGGATATCAAACGAATAGACTGCAATTTATTTTTCATCATAGAAAACCAAAGTATTTTATCATTTACTCGTACACGATTTTGAAAACATTTTCTATATATTTTCACAGAATGGGAAGTAGTATATGAATGGGGATTTGAGACACTTTTATCTGTTTCCATGGATCAAACATTTTATCTTTAAAAAAAATGATGAAACGTATCTCGTAAACAAAAATACAAGGAAGAAAGACAGTTATATCTAATTTTTTTTTAAAGAATTTTATCGCCTATCACTAGAACATCAACATTCGCTATTAAGGATAATTTAGTTTCAAAATTGTACAAATAAAATTTAATTCTACCAGTTACTTTTCGACGACATTCAAATAGTTCTTTCATTGGTATCTTATTGAGAACATACTTACTACCTTTTACAAAAACCTTTGACCGGTCTAAGTCTATGTTAATTTTTGTGTACTGTTGTTGGCTGATCGGATCATGAAAATTGTCATATTTTAGTGCAAGCTCGTCTCGCAAACTTTCGAGATAATTAAAATATTTACTATCGTCTGATCTGATAAGGGAGAGTTTGATTCTGTCAAATTTACTAAAACAAATACCTGACATTTCATCGTTAAATTCAAATGATAATTGCTGGTTATTGACCTTTGCTGGTTATTGACCTTTTTTTTATTTTGCTATTAACTCCATCGACTAATGTTAAATTTTCGAAAATTATTTCTGATGTTTAGACAAAATTACTTGCATAATGTCCAAGTGCTAGTGTATTAATTCCGTCTCTGCAATAACTTTTATCATCAAAATTACTTAATCCACGTTTTATAATTGTATCCGTTTCAAGTTTATGATGATTTGTTCTGATAACATTTGTTTTAATAAAACTGACGCTATTGTTTAGCGCTGCTTTAAAATCGTCAAAATTCATCATCTTTTTCACATATCCTCGAGGAATACCATTTGCTTTTTTTGTAAGTTTATTGTCATCTAATATGACAGAATACATTTTACTCTTTAGTCTGACAAATTCCCTAACTGGCATAAACATAAATTCATCTTTCATTTTTCCAATAACTTTCTTATTCGAATTATCTTGAAATCCAGTACATGCTGGATAATCTGATAAATCGAAGAAATTTTTATTATTGTAAATATCCTGATAGACATCTTCACATTTTATATTATAAACTAGCGAATCTGTATCAGTAAATAGCAACTGAGAATCTGGCCACTGCTTTTTGGTAAAATTATAGTGAAAATCGTACATCAGCCACTTTGATATATCAAGTACAGCTGCACCAACATAAATCGGTTTATTTAACTTTAAATTTGTCTTTCGTCGCTGTATTGCAACAAGATTTTTATTAAATATTTTCATACTAACAAAACCATCATCGTTTACTAATTTATTTCTGCGATTTATGTTATTAACAATTTCTATCGAAACTCTTTTTCGAATATTTTCCATTGTCTTACCAAACACCGAGTTGTTCATTAACTTGAAAAAGTTTTTCTCAAATTCGGTTTTAGCCACAGCACGACGTTTCGTATTTAAGTCAATATAATTTGCCATCCACCTCGACTGATTAAACTTTAGCACGCGATGGACTTTTCTCAGAATTAGTCCAGCATCTACTGCTTGTTTTAAATTTTTGTAATGCATAACGTAATTTCTTTTATTTAACAAATTTGGAACTAACTTATTAACAATCGAATTTTTTGCTATTGTCGTTGCTCGTTGTTCAGGTGATAATAAACTATAATCAATCATCATTGACTCTGCACAAAACGGGTAGTCGTTATGTAGATCATGCAACTAACTAGGATAATCTAGATCAACTTCAACAAAGTATGACATATCGGAAAAATCTATATTAATTTTTCTAGGTAAATCTTTTTCAGTTTCTCTAAGAAATTGAGCTGGAGTTATCCAATGAAATCCACCACAAGGCATTGGCTCTGACATCGCATATCCATACAAATTCACACAATCTAGATAAATAATATGATTAGATGGAAGATTTTTATCATAATTTTTCAGATATTTTTTATTAGCTACTGCATATTTTTTTGTTATAACGCTAATTCCGCCTCTGATACCTTTTTTCAATATAGTTAAACATATCAACATCTGTTAAGAGATCCAATTCTATCTTACTCGTTTTTAACAGAGCGTCCCGAGACAATCCTGGAGCAGAATAATACCAACAGGGGTCTCGTCCATAATTGCTGTAGCTTACTTGACGAAAACTCTCAAAAACATCTGCTAGTAATAATACATCTGTTTTCAAATATAGATCGTGATAATCACCAAATGTTTTACAACTAAATTTATTCCAAATGCCTTGTGCATATTTGTATTCGTCATCTGTGATATTTTCATTTTTGAGTTACGAGTAAAATTTATCTTTATCAGGAAGAGAAGTTTCATCAAATCTGCTCCAATCATCGAGATACTCGTAAGGAAAGATACTTTTTTTGTCAGATCGATATAGTTTTCACCAAAGCAACTCTTTAAGTTAGCGAAACTACTGCAAGCTTTTACAAGCTCATCTAATGATGCTGCCATAAATTGCAGACTGTCAATAAAACGTAATTTACCGAGCGTCACCGACATATACTTTACAAAATTGTTTGGAATACATTTTATTACGTTATTTAATTTTAGTTTAGCTTTAATATTTTCATCACCAAAAGTTTCTACAATGATATGACTGTCATAGCTACGAAAATTATGTAAAACTATAGGAATAAAATCTGGAGCATGAAATTTTAAATTACTACTGTTATGAGCTGCTCCACGATATTGGCCGGTCAAATGACAATGATCTAGCACCTTATCACAGACTCCGTTGGAGTCTACCAGCAACTTTTCACAAACGTGACAATTAACTGCCTCATCGAAATCGAGTTGTTGTTTAGACGTTATTTTCATCGGAGCTGTTTTAAATAATCTGTTAGAAATTTTATTAACTTCGTCTATTAAATTTTTTAATAGCCATACGGCAGGATTTTCACCTCTATATAACTTTATCGGAGTTGAAAATTTATCGTTAGCGCAACAAACTACTTTATAAGCTACTCCACAAGGAACATGTTGTTTTATTCTTTTAGGACTTGATTTATTCGGATTTTTTTCTGCTCCAACCACAGGAACGAGCAGACGGTCGAAATCAGCGTAAATAACAAAAGGAATATTTAGTTTATGATCATAATTTTTAAATTTTAATATTTTTCTTTTTCGCCAGGCATGGTTATTCTTTGAACGTTGACACAGTATTTGAGATGATCTTGTAATATTCCATCGCTAGAAAAACCTTGTAAACATCTATAACAGAAATATTTTTTATTTTTATTTTTACTATACTGTCTGCCAACTAGGCCGTTAAAGTTTTTTATCCAACAATAATGTCCCTGATAAAATAATAAATTTATTGTATTTTGTGTAGCATTTTCTGAGATATATCTCGGGTAAACGTTTTCTCGCTCATCTAATCCGTAAACATTTACTGAGATACTGTTTTGTTTTTCAAACTTTGGTATATGATTTTCTGCTACTGGAAAAGTTATTCCTAAAAAATTTAGTTCGTCCTTGTATGGCAAATACTTTTCAATTCTGCCGGGGTGATCACACTGAGAATGTTTTGCAGATAAAATTGACCATTGAAAACATCTGTTATCATTGTTTCTGACATTTATACAGCATTTTTTGTTTTTAATTTTTTGAGGGAGATCGACGTACAAACTACCGCGAAGTACGTTATATTTTGCTCTGTGAAATAAAACTTCTTTAATCATTTCAAATTTCCAACCCGATCCTGATGCAGTAAATTCTTCGAATTTTTTGTTTATTTCTTGATGTATTTCATCGGCGACAATGACAATGTCTGTTCCAGTTAATATTTTACTTGATTTAGCCGTTAAATATGGTTCTGAAATTTCGCTGTCAAAACTTTTTCTTTCAAAAATTACATCAAGTACATCCTCAACTGCATGTAACTTTGATAAAATCGTATGATATTGTACAATAAGTTTGATACTTTTATGAGCAGCAAGTTCTTGAGCTATAACTGGTTGCAAAAGATGAAATAAACTTGTGGAATTAAAATTTGCTAAAATATTTTGATCATCAAGTTTGTAACTATTATCATAACCTGAAAGTGCTGAAGCAATTTTTTCTGTTTTGATAATGTTCTTTTTAGCAATATCTCTCAATTTTAACATTATATCTATAGTAATATTTTATATTTGATTGAATTTTTTAAATAAAGATATGAAATCATTATTGTATAATGACAGAAATTTTGAGATATCTGAGATTGACGGCGGAAGATCAAGAATTTTATCATGTACACCCAAAGTACAATTTATATGCAGCAAATATGTTAGGTTCTGTTATTAATATAAAATCTAAAAAATCTGTTGGCATATCAACACCAGCTGGTGTATTAATTTCAGTAAAAGGCGATAATGCAGAAAGGACTAAAATGTTTAGAAAAGATTTTATTTATACTTTGTTTTGCGACGATATTCCAGAAGGACAACGAGTATACAGAGTAAAAAGCGCAATTGCTGATGATAATATTGAAAATTTATCATTACAAAATGAATTTCAACTTCATCCAGTATTTGATCTATATGAGACAAATGTTAAGGGAAATATTAGATATATAAGAACAAAAAAAGTTGTTGGAATTTTGAAGGACAGTGGATATCTTGGTGTTAATGTACGTGGAACAAAAACTAATTTTGTTTATTATCAATCTCATCGTTTTGTGTTTGAAACTTTTAACGGACTAATACGTAATAGTTTAGTTGTTGATCATAAAAATGGTATTAAAACAGATAATCGTTTGGAAAATTTAGATTTAGTTACGCCAAAAGAAAACACAAGACGTGGAGCCGGTTTTGACGGCTCTAATTTTAAAAATCCAAAAAGATCAGTTGTTTCAATAAATCTCGAAACTTTTGAAGAAATAAAATTTAAATCAATAACATCTGCGGCAAAATATCATAAAATTCATTCAAATGCAGTAAAATTTGTAGCTGATAATGTAACTAAATCAACAACGTCAATGTTGACATTTGACAGATTTAATTTTAAATACGATAACTAATGATATTTTCTAGATCATTTCGAGTAGACAATTATGACTAAATTCCATGACATCGTCGCGATTAAATCGTAATGTTATTATTTTATTTGTATTAAGTTTTATTTTTTCTGCTACTGTTAATAAAAATCTGTCAGATTCACCTAATGTTATCATAACATCAACAAAATAAAAACTGTTTCCCAACAAACAATTTCGAATTGCCTCAGCTAATTCTTTGTGATTTAATATATTAACTCTTTGATGATATTTTATTTCTCCGAACATCTTATTATTTATTAATTAGATAAAAGATTATTATAATAATGAACTTGATTGAGAGACTGACTAAACTATATTCGGGAGATTTTGTTTCAGTTTCAAATTTTACATTAGAAAATATTACTAATGATAGATTTGCTTGTTATACTGAAAAAGATATTTTGCATAACTATGACGATGAAGAAGATCATGTTGTTGTTAGTAAATAAGATTTAAGCAGACCAACAACTGGGCGATATGATGTTAAGTACCATATGACTAAAAAAATAATAAAATTTAATTTTACTATCACAGAGCATCAAACATTTTGGCAGCTTATAAAACCCTTTTTAAACGTAAAAATAACTGGACAACAAAGAAATATAAAATACGAGTTTATTTTTGTTAAAATATTTAATTTAATGCCAGTCGATGATGCAAGAAAATTATATTTAATTTCTCTGTGTAAACCAGTAAAATGTAAATCCGTACTAATAAAATACGAAGAAATTTATAATAATATTATTCGATCGACTTAGTTGGTACCCAGCTATTAAATTTATCGCCATTTCCACGCCATTTGACTAAACTTTTGTTGCCGCGCTTTTTAATAACTTTTTCAATAACAAATATATCTTGTTCTGTTTTCTGAAGTTCTTGCTCGTAAAACCTGCCAGTTATAGGTTCACCTAATGAATCTTTTAACGAGTATGTAACTGGTATTGTTAAAAGTACTTTATCAACAACAAATACTTCTTCGCTCCAGTTATGAGTATATCCTTTTTAAATGTTTTTCTCGTCAAAGAAATTCTCACTTTATCACCAACTTTAAATTTATGTCTGCGGTACATATTTTCGTTTGCTAATATTGGATTTGCAATCGCGTCGTTTGGCGACATTTTCAGGGATCTGTGTTTGGTGTTATTATACTCGTCAACAATTTTTTGTAAATTGTCAATATATTTACTCGTATTTTTAGCTGTCATATACTTGTGGATTTTTTCGTTGAGCGTGCGATTAAATCTTTTAACGATGACGCTTTTTCCCTCATTTCCTGTGACATATTTTTTAATGTTATTTTGCTCTAAAAATTGTTCAAATTTTTTATTAAAAAAATTCTGCTCCATGATCAGTCCAGATTTTATTTCGTTTTCTTTCTGTACTTGTTATTATTTGTTTTAATGCATCAGTCATCGATGTCCCTGTTTTATCCGAAACGGGTACACTAAACGCGTATTTACTAAAAACATCTACAACATTAAAAAGATATCTCTTGTTGTCATTAAATTGAGCTAGATTTGAGACATCAACTAAATCTATCGCCCAGATGTCATCAACGGCATTTGCGACAACTTTACGTCGCGGAAACTTGTTTTTTTTAGGCTTGTGCTGCTGAGACGTTAGCGTCCCTAAGGCAAGATCATCATATAATTCTTTTTTACCGAGACCTAATTTATATTTTGCTCCAATAAAACCCTGGACCAGCCTTCGGTCAACACGTTCTCGCATATTTACAGATTTCGTATTACGAAGTTCGTCTAACATTACTTTATCGCAGCTGTGTTCATTTTGTTCGCTGTCTGGAAGTTCAATATCTCTGTAGCAGATATCATGGCGCATTGCTATTGCTTCAACTTGATTGTAAGGCTCTTGTCCTGGCAGCGGATTATCGTTTTCGTCAAGTTGTTTATCAAGAGGATTATAAGGTCCAGTATATTTATGGCCTGGCAATGTCCAACCGCCTTTTGGTTTCGGCAATTTGCCAATTAATTTATGTATATCTATACCTGTTCCAATTATTTCTCTGTTGTTGCATTTCTGACAATATGTAACAATTTTATTTTGCTCAAGACATAAATCTCTATCACAATCGCACTCGCATGTCATTTATTTATTAATCATCTACTAAAATAATTTCTGGATAACCCGCTCCGGACAACTTTGTTATTGGCAGTGGCGATAATTTCTTTAAAAACATACTTTTTCTTTTTCCACAGATTGCACAAATACTTTTCAAAATTATTCTATTATTTTTTGTTTTTTTCTGTTTTTTCATCTTTATTATCTGTTTTAGTTTTACACTTAAGACAATATGTTGACATTACATATCAGTGAGTTTAGATCATATTTAAACTCGGAGCTTTTCTAGCTCTGCAAAAGTTCAATGCAATCTCATCATTAGCGTGAGAAGGTTGTTTGTCAAATTGCAAAAAAAACTTTTAAAAATCTGGATTTTCAGTCATCTGTTTAATGAACATTGCAGAATAGTATCCACAAGCAGATGTTCCAACTGGTTGAATTTGATTAGACGAATAATTTATTATTTTTTTTTACTCATATATTTTTTTATTGCGTCACTTGGTGGAATACCGAACGAGTCAAAATAATTGTTATGAAAAATAGCTACCCAATGTGTGCCAGATCCGTAATTAAAATCTTGTATATTTATCACACACGAACCTGGAGACGCTAGCGTCTCTGGCGATGGAATCGTCATAAGTTCATCTTTAGAATAAACTCCACTGAAATGTTCTACTTTTTTAGTTTGTCAAGTATATCAAAATTACTTAACGCGGCCGACTTCATCTCTTTGTTCCTGGCAACATTAGTCCTCGTCCTAACAGACCTGACAATAGACTTCCCGCCAATCCTGCTAGTAATGGAGCTATTGGAATAAATCCACCTTTCGCCTCGGTCGTGTCTTTTTTTTCGTCGTTGTCTTTCTTTTTGCTGTTTTTCGTTTAGGCATTATATTTATCTTTAGACAAAAATTTTCTTTATTCCATGACCCTCAACTGCCTTTTTCGTTGATCCAGATACTGCTCCAGACGCTGCTGCTAATCCTAATGTACCCAACACTGGCAAAATTTTAGGTATTAACGTTCTGGCCATTACAGATAGTGCTGGACCGAAGAAACCACCTTGTTTTGACATTGCAGTTATTTGTGCAGCACTTAAATGTAAAACAAAAGGTTTTTTGCGATCGTATTTATTTACTTGTTTTTTGGTTAACATTAATTTTGTTAAAGTACCCAAAACACCTGCGTTAGGGTTGACCTTTAATGATACTTGCCTTTTCTTTGCAACAGCAGCTGCTAATTTTTTAACTTGACCATCAGTCAAATATATTTCTTTTACAATATATTTTGTCATCTTATATTAAAGTTACAGATTAAACTTGTACTGACATTTTACCTCCAACAAAATCAATCGTAATAGTTCTGTCGCTGATCACTAACGCATATACATATAACTGCGCTGCTGGAACTGCTCCTAATGTCCAAGTAATTTCAATAGCAGCAGTTGAAATTACATCTCTTTCATTTTGTTTACTAACATCAAAATAAAATATCGGATAAAGTGTACGAAATTCCTCCACTGATATCTGAGGTCCATCTCCAACGTCCTGATATTTTTGCAATGCGTCCATAAGATACATGTAAGGTCGAGTAATATTTTTATTAGCGTTATCTGCAAAATTACATTCTATCGCTCGCTCCGGATATTGCTTTAAATTTATTCTAGCATATATTCGTCTAACATCAGCATTATCAAATATCGCATTATTTTGCTGTTGGTTACCACGTCGCGCTTGTTGCTGAAATACAACAAATATTTGCCGTGGTTTTTGTTCAGTTAACGTTGTTGTGACTCGCCATGTGTAGTCGGTGGTATTTGGAACTGCTGTTTGATATATTTTATGTTGCTGAAAATGAATTTTTTCTTTGTGCGGTTTTTAAGAATATCATCTAATTCGAGCGATTTTGAAACTGTCGGCGTTATTCGTGGCATCCACAGCGCAAGTTTGTTTATAACAAATTGTACATCATCCCCACCTGACCTAAACAGGCAGTCGTTTTGTTCTGATCGATCTAAAATAAGCGTATGTTTAACTCCACGAAATACTTTATTATAGTCCCTTCAAAAACCAAATATTGTACTTAGTGGCAGCATCATTGTAATTTGACGTGATACTGCTGCAAGTGCCTTTCTCTTAACATAACCATCATTATAACATTTATTTCTTATAGTAACTAAATTATTAACAAAATTTACCATTGCAACGCCGTCCGCAGCTGGATCTGGTGCGGCTATACCAAGATTATTGCAAGCAGCAGTAAGTGAGGCTCTTGTAGCATCTGCATTAGCATCTGCAGCTGGTGCGGCTATACCAAAATTGACAGCATTAGCAATAAGAAAATGTCTTACAATTGCAACATCTGCAGCAGGATCAGCTCCATGTGGAAAAGTTTTCCTCAGGAAAAACTCACTAGGTGCAGCTGTCCCAGCTCCAGTATCTTTAAACCACATCATATTAGTTGCAGTTGATTTGGAGTAATCATCGGAAAACGAAATAGTATTTAAGATTGTACTTGCAACTTGTAAGTGACTTGAAATATCTTCAACAGTTTGATTGGCCAGCTGATATCTAGTACTTTTAACTAAACATCAACCATCATTTGTAAGAGCTACTTCTACGTTAGCTGCAATTGCGACAGGTGGAACAGCTATTGTCATAATCTGGCCATGAACTTCTAACTTTGCTTTATGAGGCAGTAGAAATACGTCATCGTCTCGAGTATTAAATGTTCTAACGCCAGCCTTATTTGGTTCGTTAGAATTTTCATCGAGATACTCAAGATATTCAAATTCTGTTACCGTGTCGTCTTCGTCATAAATTTCTGCTAAATCGAGATAATTTTTAATAGACATTTTTTATTTATTAGGTTATACAACACTATTGCCAATCATGTAGTGATTGGCGTTGTTACTTTAAATATTAATTTTTGTATAATTTGTTCTCCTTTCGGTGATAAATGTTTTTTTGTTGTTGTTATCATCGCGAGTTGGGTTTCTTTTATTGGTGCGATTTCTGAAATAGCTTGTTTTATTGTCGGTCTTTTTATTTTATCAGCTATTTTTTGTCCAACAGCAGTTCCAGCAGCAGATGCAGCTCCAGTTGCAAAAGCTTTTGATGCGTCAAGTGCAATTGGTGCAACTTTATGAGCTATTTCTGGAACATTTTCTATAATTTTAGCAAATATATTTCCCAAAAATCCTCCGACTATTTTTCTTCGATAAACTTTTTTCTGTTTCATTATATCTGAGGGTGTATAATTTTATTACCAAATCTTTTAGAAAATATGTTTACTATTGTTCGCGTAAGTATAAATAATAAGTAACAACTTCATTATTCAGATCTAACTGTTTTCCAGATTGATCTGTCAACTGCATATTTACTTCTGTTATTTGAATTTCAATATTTAATGGATAATAAATAACCTGACGTGGACAAATTTGCATCAGAGATCCTGGCGGAACGTCTGGTGAAAAACTATATATCGTTTGTCCTTTACTACCTAAGGCTGAGTAAGATCCAGATGCAATAGAGCAATTTACCAATATTGCGTTTACATCAGTCATATCAACTGGATATATACCGTCATACGTAACAACATTTTGCGCAACAGCAGAATATACCAAATAATCAAATCCTATCAGTGGTGCGATACTTTTTGGTCTGTCTAGATAAACAATATATCTTTTAATATCATTATAGCGCGTAACGTATTATAATTTGGTGTAAGCTCAAAATTATCAGCTTTACCTCCATTTTTTCCTATTGGTTCTTTTATTATTTTATTTAAATCAGTAATATTATAAGCTCCTTGTGGAATGTTAAATGTTTTCCATGTGGTAAATGGATAATCTATACTAGGAGTAGTAAATTCAAATTCATCATTTACTCCAGTTTTTACATTAGCCATAGAATTCCAACAAGTGCAGGAAATTAGTCGAATTTCATATTGTTTTTCACGATCTAGTTCTATTGGCGGAATATACTTTACATAAAAATTTGCGCTATCTTTATTAGATTGGCTAGAGTCTAGTAATAATGTTGCTGACATTTTTTTTTTATATAAAATTGTTATATTAAATCATTACACAAATTTATAAAATTAAATCGCCGCGATTAAGTCGCGATGTAAAGTTTCGTATTCGTCAGATGTTAATAAATTTTCCGATCTCAAATTATCAAGTATGTCAATAATTTCATTGTCAATTTCAGCACCAACATTTCCAGCTTCTTTTGATGATATCAATAACATTAATCTGCCAATCATTTCAGTAACTGATGCAAATATTCTAACTCCTTTTCCAGTTTTTTCTTCTCTATATTGTTTTACACGACGTTTATCTTCATCAAGAGCTTTCCTTCTAAAATCCCACCCCTTACCAAAAGTCTTTGTTCTATTTTTAAGTGCTGTTATTGAAATGAGTTCAGCAATAATACCATTTCTAATTCTATTGTAAAGTGGATTCATATCTTCCTCTTCAGCTTCATTTAATTTATTATCAGCAACAGGACCGTCTTTTATTTTAGGATTTAAAATATTAAAAAGTTCGTTGTATCTATCTTGTTTCCACTTTGATATATTATCAAGATCTTTTATATCATTGTTCTCTAAAAATTTATCATATTCATCCTTTGTTATCTCATTATTTGCAATTTTTCTATACTATTGTCTTTGATCTTCAACGTCCATAAACTTTAACGTCAACTCTCCGACTCTTTCTTGCTCCTTTTCAACATCCTCTACTTTTTCTGATAAATTTGTTAAAATATTTTCAATCTCCCATGTGGTTAAGCGTGCTAATCTTTGTTAAAGCTCTAGTGGATCATTTATTAGCCGATCTATTTCAGCTTGTCTTGCAACAGGATCAGCAATATTTGCTGCAAGTGCCTCAGCTAATCTTCTTTTTTCTTCTTCAGATCTTTCAATAATTTTTCCAGCAGCAGCTTCTTGTTGTTCTTTGATTAATCCTAGTAAACCTTTTTCTTGTATTTTTTTTAACTTCTTCTGATAATGGTTTAGTTTCAGATTCTTTTCCAAGTAAAGCTTTAGTAACTGGTTTGAGAGCGGCGGCTGTTGTTTCTGCTGCAGCCACTTGGCCACGTCGTGCTTGTTGGATCATCTGCCTAAGTTCAGCTTTAGATTTAACAATTTATTTTTAGATTTTCTATATGTTTTCTGTACTTTGCTTGTCTTTCCATTAATTATATACTATTTTCTATAAATATTATTGTAGATATTTTTCAATACAACAGCGAAACATTTTACTCGTATCATTTGTTAATTTATCAAACAAAAAAAAGTCATATTTATTTGCTGTCGCTTTATGATATAATTCAATAAATTTATCTTTTGTTACATCACCACATTGTTCGTTCGCGATATTTCTAACGTCCACATTGTCAAGTCAAGGAAATAATATGAAACAACCAGTATTTCGCCTAATAAATCTGTCAAAATTATAAACACCTTGGGCGAGATAAATAGAATTACATTTCTTATTACGTGATAATGAAAAATATGATCTTATTTTATTCATTTCCTCGTTGTTTAGCGGAATATCATCAAAAACAACTATCTTATGTTCGGACGAATCAAGTTGATTAACTGGAACAAGTTCTTCTGGTTGTTTGATAATAAAAAAATCTTCATCAGCCTCAAGATCATCACGAAGTTTGTCATTATAATTGTTAAGTAGCTCGTACTTATCCTGTTTTGGATTAATTGTGTAAATATAAACGCGATCGTAGTTAAAATTATCTCCGAGAAGTAAATTCATAAGCAAGTTTGTTTTCCCAGATCCAGTTCTTCCAACAATAAGATAATGACAATCTGGAAGTTCGTTTTCATGTTTATGTTTCACCAACCGCTCTGTATCAAAGTTTAATATCGACGATTTTGCCATTATTGTTATACAGTTTTATGTTATATAAAAAAAATTGTCAGACGATAAATAAATAATGAACTATTATACAAAATTTGGAACATTAGTAGGAGATTCATCGGCTGTAAGTACAACAATAACAGATGGTAAGGTTGATTTATCAGGTTACCTGAAAAAATCCGGCGACACAATGACGGGAAACTTGTTTATGTCAAATCAACGAGTACTAGATTTAGAAACAGATTATCCACCAATAAATGTCGTTAATACACAAGCTGTTAGTTATGCACAACTTAAATTAGTCGACACTAATAAACTAGATAAATCTGGTGGAATTTTAAGCCGTAACTTAGATATGTCAGGAAATTTTTTTATAAATTTGGAGACCAGGTATCCACCAGCAAACTTAAATCAAACTCAAGCGGTAAGTTATTTGCAGTTGAAGTATGTTGATGATAACAAACTTGATAAAATAGGTGGGACAGTTACAGGTAACATCAACATGTCAGGAAATTTTTTTATAAATTTAGAGATTGTATATCCGCCAGAAAACTTAAATCAAACACAAGCTGTAGGTTATGCACAACTAAAGTCTGTTGACGATAATAAGCTTAACAAAGCCGGTGATACAATGACAGGTGACCTGTCCATGTTAAATTAAAAAATAACTGGATTACCAATAACCTCACCATCTGATAACACTGATGCTATTAGTTATGCTCAATTAAAAGAAGAACTTAACCCATATTTTAAGAAATCCGGTGGACCGATGTCAGGGAATATAAACATGAAAGCCAACAAGATAATGACGACTTACGTTCCAGTTAACCCTAACGATCTGACAAATAAAGCGTATGTTGACAGTCTGTCTAGTAGTGTAAAACGAACCAAAAATAATGTTGGGTATATTCCAATATTGTTTAAGTCAGCAGTTGGATTTGAGGTAAGCGCATCATCGTTTTATCCTGAAAATTTTCCTTATCACGCTTTCTCTGATAGACACGAGTGGACGACCAAAGAAGAAATCGAAAATTTTTGGATCAAAATCAAATGTCCTACTGCAGTTGCTATTTGGCAATTTCATTTGCGAGGCCGATTAAATCCTAGCGTTGGTCGAATTTATAATTGGCGATTGGAAGGATCAAATGATGATATTAATTGGGCAACATTGTATAGCACAACAGACACTTACATTTCAAGAACACAATATTTTACGATTCCGACTGAAAACACTGTTAACAAGTACTTGTATTTTCGAGTTTATGTTATTGCTGCTGAACGTCCGTTTCCAGGACTGACAGCATTTCAAATATACACACTCGATGATCAAATTTAATCTAATGCTATAAAATAATGTCAGAACCATCAATTATAACCGTTGCGAAAGAATTTTATGATAATATTTTTAACCGTAAAATAGATGTTGGAGCTGTTAATAACATGGCAAAAATGTTACAAGGTTTGAAAAAACTTGGCATTGAATCATTAGACAATTCAACATTGCCAGAAAATTCTGCTAATTTTATTCTCGTTATGCATATGCGAGGACCACAACTGAAAAAATCAATAGAAAACTTTGAAATTATAAGCAGATACTGTCATCCTAATGATTGTCTAGAAGAACAAAAACAAGTTGAAATCATATTTAAAAAAATATTACTCGAGCTTGATTGGTATAACATAGATTTGATAATAAACTCAGACTTAATAAAAGCACAAGTTTATAGTGGAAGAACATTGGAAGAAAGACGAATAAACGAAAATCATACTCGTCTTGACAAACTAGCGGAAACTAAGAAAATAAGAATAAAAAGAAACAAAAATGTATATGATAGTTTTTCAAAACGACATATTTTTAAACATCTCGGTATGTACTACAATGACAAAGAAATCTTGGTTAAAATCGTTACTATGACGTCAGACTCAGAGTTAATTATTAAAGTGTACGCAAACGCAATTTTGCCAATGATACGTAAAAAAGACCCAGAATTTGATCCGATTATTGTTAACAAGTCTCTAAAGATAATCAAAACTTTAGACGATGAAATTAGTAATTTTAGTGACGATGAGCGAGAAAAGTTTTTTGAAGTAGTCGATCAAACAAAGTTGGAAGTAAAGTCTGATTCTTATTATGACATAAGTGAAGAAGACGATATTCCATTCCCATCATTACAGTACTCTAGACAATTGTCACTATGAAATTATTACAACAAAATTAAAACAATATTAACAAAACCATATGAAAAATTAATGTTAAAAGTAGCTTCTGCTGTTGGTCTTCTTACAATTGAACTAGATAAGCTTAAAAAAATGATGCTAGCAAATTTCGTAGTCGCATATACAATTATCAGACAACATCTTGTTCTCAAAAATTTCACGTTAGATCAGTTGAGCTTAGTATTAGGGTATATTGATGAAACAGAAATCGATTACAGTAATTTGGTGAATAAAACAGATTTGTACTAGAGTGAAGTAGGAAATAGTTTTGATTCTTACGCTTGGTTAAGGAAACAATATGTACTAATAGATGAACGATATAAGGATACTTCGTCAGATGTTTATGATAAATACAGAGAGTTTATAGCTGATCCTAATAATAATAAATTTCGTGAGTTTCTTCATTCAATTGCTGGTGCCAGAACTTTAGTTTTTGTGTAAAAAAATTGTATAATGAAAAAACATATCATCGATTTCAAAGACATATCAGAAGAAATTCCAAAACAAGATGTTGAAGCATTAGAACAATATTATAAATTTTATCACAAAAACCTCTGGTGTGTAAAAGAATGTTATAAATACTACCGTAGAATACTTCGAGTAATATCATATTTGCCATTGTTAATGACCAGCTCTGGTATAATCTCAAGTGGAGCATTATTAAATCCGTTTTTGTTAATAATATCTGGTGTCGGTGTCTCTCTTTCAACACTTGTAAAAAAATTGAACCTAAACTTGGAACAAAAAAAAAATTCTTGTAAAACAGCAAGTATCACTTACAAAAAATTACTTGATCAAATACGATCTTATTTGCGAGATGTAAAATATGATATGGACGATTTAATACGTGAGTTTCGTATTATTGACAGTATGTTAACGGATATCCTACCAATGAGAATCAGCAGGTATGAAAAGATTATCAAAAAAAGTATAGTGATGGTAGGGTATAAAATAAAATAATCTCAAACAATGTTTTCACTTACCTGTTCATCATTTTTTTCACGATAGAAAACTTAAAATATTTGATCCATGGAAACAGATAAAAGTGTCTCAAATCTCGATTTATATACTACTTCCCATTCTGTGAAAATATATAGAAAATGTTTTCAAAATCGTGTACGAGTAAATGATAAAATGCTTTGGTTTTCTATGATGAAAACTAAATTGCAGTCTATTCGTTTGATATCAGATCATGTGAATAGTCTTAGATACTAAGAAAGCTTTGTATTCCTTACACAACTAATATATTTGTCTCTTTGCCATTGCAATAGTCTTGCTGTGAATAAAAATCAGAAGTAGTAAAGGATAACCAGGGTTTTAGCCCAACCCTGGTTCTCCTCTACTACTACTCCCACCCCTCTACTACCCCCCCCTGCCATGTTAAAACTTCAACTACATTACCTAATAAGGTATATGTAGCCGCTTGTCTACCTATGAAGCCAGGTACACAGGTAACTCACTATCTTTAATAACAAGCATGACATTGTATGAGTCATACAGAGATCGCGTGATTATGTGGAATTTGCCAGAACAGGAAATACTGTAATGCGCATGCGTAGAATGTTCTCGAACTAGACTGAATGCAGTATATAAAAGGCAAGACGCGCTTTATAAATCAGTCTGCCGTAGGAGTTTGACCAGGTAACATGCTGTACGAAAGATCACATGAACACCCAAGCGGAAATTATTACACTTGTGATATTTTTAACGTTTGGAATAGTGGAGCTTAATCATTATGTGATAGCGTTCAAGCGGATATTCACAAAGCGAGAAAGGTAAGTGATATTATTTTATTGTTTAGATAATATTTCATACCCTCTCATTATCATACTTTTTTTGATAATCTTTTTCATACCTACTAACTCTCATTGGTAGAATATCTGTTAACATACTGTCAATAGTACGGTGGTGGTGGTGGTTGTGGGGCTTAACGCCATTTTTCAGCACACGATAGGCTATACATGGCGGCCAGTGTTAATGGTGGAGGAAGAAACCGGGAAATCCCCGGAAAGAACCACCGACCCACGAGAAGCTACTGGCAAGCTTTCTCACATATCCACATTAGACGAATCCTAGACTCGAACCCACGCAGACAGAGGTGAGATGGCAGTGATCCGTAACGGAGAGCGCTTTAGACCACTCGGCCACTCGGGGCCCCGCTATCAATAGTACGAAACTCGCGTATTAAATCGTCCATATCATATTGTATACCACGCAAGTAAGATCGTATCTGATCAAGTAATTTTTTATAGGTGATACTAGCCGTTTGGCAACTATTTTTTTTAGTCGCGAGTCGAGGTTCTATCTTTTTACATGCTGTTTCAAGAGAAACACCAATGCCCGATATTATTAGCAAAAACGGGTTTAATGATGCACCACTCGAAATTATACCAGATCCAGTCAATAACAGCGGTAAATATGATATTACTCGAAGTATTTTGTTATAATATTTATAACATTTTTTTCACGCACCAAAGTTTTTTTATGATAAAATTTGTAATATTGCATTAGAGCGTCCACATCTTGTTTTGGAATTTCTTTTGAAATGTGATTGAAATCAAATATATATTTTTTCATTATATAATATTAATTTATAAAAATGTTGGTTCTGGTTTGATTAAGTAATTAATTGTGGTGTTTCAGCTATGAATAAGTAATTATTAATTGTGGTGATGTTTCAGCTATAAATTCCAGAAACCACCAGTAACGTCTCGGAGGCATTTCCGTTGATATTAACGTAAAGATTTCTTTCATATTCTTGTCTAGCATCACCAATAGAGGATTATGATATTCATTCGGTGATAATGAAGTGGCAGCATTAATTTCCGAACCGTATATAGATAACCTGTATAACCCAGTTACTTCTACGGTATGTGCGAGTGTGTTATCTTGTGGTGTCTATGTTGATGATCCTGATGCTACTGTATATACAATATTTTTAATTTGTCCATGTGGAATTTTAATCAGATTAGTTTTTTGAACAATATTAGGTATTCCACTGACAATGTTGTTGAGTTTCGTGTTAACGTCTGCTAGTTTTATGTCAACGGTTGGTTGTTCCCCAAAAAAATCTTTAATGATTTTGTTTATGTTTCTACGAAAATTTAAGAACGTTTGTACGTGATTAATATAATCAGTTCTAAATGCAGCAATTCCATCATTAATTGTCGTTAACGAAGTCGTTATTGGAATTTCCTTATCATCGACATACTTTTTCGTTGCAGCATCAAAATCATATTCTGGTGTTCTAAGATTATTAATGCCATTATTATTCATGTTGAGAAATGCACGCATTATGCCACCGTTGACCAATACGTACTTAGATTCTTGATCATCGACATATTTCTTTGTTGCGGCGTCTGTATCTGCGGTTGGGTTTCCAAGGTCTATAATTTTATTTTGATTCATAATAATTGAACCTGTAAATGAATCACCAGCTTTCTTAATATAATCACTGACTGACGTACCGGAATCTTGTATTTTACCCTGATCAGTAAAAGTAACAATATTATTAACAACCGCGGTGGGAATTCGTACAAGTACATTTGACAGTTGTACATTACTCGTCTTTAATCGTCCTTGTTTATCCTGGAAAATAACAACTTCATTTTGATCTACACTTGTGAGATTTAATAAATTATCGATTTCATTTCTTAGCTGATCAAGAGTTGCGTACTTAGATAAGTCACCTTGATAACCTTCAGTCAGTAAATCTCCTGTTAATGTTCCAAATTTTGTATAGTAGCTCATTATTTATTGTCTTACATAAAATTGTCAACATTATTTAGTTTAATATTACATAAAATTATATAACAACGATGGCGTCGATATTAAACTTTGATACCGAGCGGCTGGTGAAACATAAACATAACAATGAACTTCCAGATTGTCATTATCTTATTGTTGGGCGAACTGGATCGGGAAAAACAAATTTGCTTATGAACTTACTTCTCGGCGATAATTTTAACTACGATCGAGTTTATATTTATACGATTAATCCACAGCAAGATAAGTACGAGCTACTAAGTGAATATAATAACAAACTTCGTGATGATCTTAAAGCTGGTGAAGATTTTTTTATAATCAGACAGCCAGAAGATCTTATTTCAGTTAATCAACTTGATGCATCTGAACATAAGATAGTAGTTTTTGACGATATTCCGCTAAATAATACGGAGATGAATAAAATAAGATCATATTTTTCACTATCGCGAAATAAAAAGTGTAATTCTGTTTATTTAGCTCAAGGTTTTTATAATGTTGACAGATTTATTCGGCGAAATACCGGTTATTTTATATTATTTCCGGGATTGGACAATGTTGACGTCAGAAATATTGCGAACGAACAATGCGGTGACGTAACAAAAGATAAATTTATCGAACTTTATCATAAAGCTACAAAAGATAAATATAACTTCTTCTTATTTGATAAACTTACATATGATCCAACTAAAATGTTTCGCTGTTGTATTAACACTTACTTACAGTAAGGCGTTTTAATTTTATAAAATTTATATACAATAATTATGGACAAACAAGCAAAATATAGAAAACATATAGAAGATCTGAAAAAACTTGCTCAATCTCAAGCAGCATTTAAGCAAAAAGTACAGCAAGCACGACGTGGACAAATAACTGCCGCAGAAACAACAGCTACGATTCTCAAACCAGTTACTGAAGCACTTCTTGGGAAACAACCTGAAACTAAACCACTATCAGAAGAAGAACTTAAGCAACTACAAGAAAAAGGCTTGGTTGGATTAGTTAAAGAACAACAAGAAGCAGCTGCTGCAAAAATTATTGCTAGATCTGATGAGGAAAAAAGAATCTTAGCTGAGGCACTTGTAAAGAATATTGTTGATCCCGCCGCTAGGCAAGCTGAACTAAACCGGCTGATCAATAATCCGATTTTATTTGAAAGAAGATTAGCAGAATTAACTTCACATGAAATTAGGACTATATTAGGAAAATTATCAGAAAAAATAGAGGATATTGAAAAAGAGCAAGAAAGAGTTGGCGAGTTAACAGTAAAGTATATGAAAATTGGAGATCAAAGACAATTTTTTAGAAAACAAGCAAATAATAAAATAACAGATGAGGAATATAATAATTTTTTAAAAGATATTGATATAAAAGATATTGATATAAAAGATATTGATATAAAAGATATTGATATAAAAACTTGGTCAGAAGAAAAATACGACGAACTTATTACTAAATTAAATAAAATGATAGATGATGGTAAAAATGCTGACAATGAATTAAATGAAGCCATGACACAAGACAATATGTCTACGCTCTATAATATAATTAGGAAAGGTGTTATCGCTAATACCTTTAAAATAGCAGCGGAAGATTATAGAAGAAAAGAGTATGGAAAAGGGTGGAATTTTTATAGGAAATTAAAATCAGTCGATGATAATCGAGTTAAAAACTATAAAAAATCTGTATTACCAAAAACTGGAACAGGTGTAAAAATATTTACATCAACCGCTGAAATGATAGGCAGATTAATGTTATTAATATCATCAAAAGAAGCTGGTAATGTTAGTGCTGAAATTGATAATGAAATTGTTGATATACTTGATCATCTAAGATCAGAAAATTTATTAACATCTGACGAGTATGAAACTTTACACCTTGATTTAATATAAATCAAAGGACTTAATCTAGGCGATTTAATTTTATAAAAAATATAATAAATAACAATGTCAACAACACTATTGTTCGACTCGAGTCAAACGACAGAAAATAGCACAAACTTTTCAGTAAATTACAATCCGCCAATACAACTAGATCCTGCTAAACAATATGAGATTGGATTAATTTCTTGTACTTGTTGGAATGCCATGGCTAACGTGAAAACTGATGTTAATGATGAAATTTCATTTACTCCGGTTACAGCATCTCCAATATCTATAACAAGAAGATTAAAATTTCCACAAGGAGCTTATAACATTTCTGATCTAAACAGGGTTATAAAAGAAATAATAACAAAAGCTGGTGGTGTGGCTGATAATTTTGAGTTGACAGCGAATTATAACACGTTACGAGCTAGGATAACACTGAGAAATATGACTATCGGTTTTGAACCAAGAGAAAAAAGTATTTCACAACTGATAGGATTCACTGGTAAAGTTTATAGTGCTCTTGATCAGGCTATTACATATGACGGTGAACTGCCAGTAAATATAACAGAAGTAAACACAATACTTGTTAATTGTTCTATTGCATCTGGATCTCACACATCAAAAGGCAGTAAGGGACAAACAATTTACAGTTTCTCACCAGAAGTTCCGCCAGGATCTCTTATGCAAATTAATCCGAGGCATATTATCTATTATCCGTTGATTGTTGAGAATCAAATCACAAGCATCACAATGCAATTAACAGACCAGTCGGGGAGACAAATAGATGTGAACAACGAAATTGTTACATATTATTTACACCTGCGCGTTGCGTAGGCGTGTACAATAACAAAATTATTGCGACTTTGTGATTGACAATAAAAATTATACAACCTCAAATATAATGAAACAGAGGAAAAAAATTTATCGAAGAAAAATAGTAGGAGGATTTTTTGGAAGTATATTTACTAAAGTTATTGAAAATGTTCCGGGAATTGCGCGTAAAGTTGCACCAATTGCACTAGACGCAGGTAAAGCTTTTGCAACTGGGGCTGCATCTGCCGCTGGAACTGCGGTGGGACAAAAAATAGCTGATAAAATAAAAGGAGATCCACCGTCTGCATCTGATATAAAGCAAGTTATATCAGAAATCGCTCCAACAAAAGAAACTCAACGTGCTATGATAACAACAACGAAAAAACTTTTATCACCGAAAGGCGAGCAGATTATACAAAAATTAATATCTAAAGTAACGGCGCCGCAATAAAATTTTATATAATCTAATAAATAAAAAATGTCTGTTAAAAATTATCTCGATTTAGCAGAAACTTATGACACTGATAACACTGTAACAGAATTTGAGTACGTTGAGTATCTCGATGAAAATTCTAATGAACCAAATAAAACTGGTATTAGAACATTTAATACTCGAGACGAAGATGCATTTCTACTACCTCATAAGGCAATGTTAGAAGTTCGCGGTCAGATTATGACAACAGCTAATCCACCTGTTGCAATTGCAGCTGGAACAGAAGTAGCTCTTATAAATAACGGCTGGTGTTTATTCAAAAGTGCAAGATATCAACTAGCTAATCAAACTGTAGAAGATATTTCAAGTCACTTACAAGTTGCAAGTACAATCTTAAATATTATTTCGTTTTCCGATGATTACTCGAGATCAACTGCAACGAACATGATGTGGTTTAAAGATACTGGACAAGGTGTAGCTGAATCAACCGAACTTTTCTCGAAAGGTGTTTTGGTACACGGAGCTGATGCTGCTGCAGATCTTCCAATTGTAAGAACTTTTCTTATTGTTAATGCAGCCGCACTAGGTATAGTCGCACCAGCTGCAGGCGCTAACGCAGACGCTGTGAGAGTCTCACTTACTGCAGCTTGTAATAATATTGGAGTAACTCCACCAGGAGCAGCTGCAGATGCTGTCGCAATGTTAGATTTAATCAACAACACAATTGACGTAAAAAATCCACGTTATAATAAAGGTTTTGCTAGGCGAAGATCACTTACAGCAGGATCACGTCAAATTACAATGATGCTGCCATTAAGTATGATTTTTGGCTTTTGTCGTGATTATGATAAAGTATTTCGTGGAGTTAAACATACACTTATTTTAGATCGGGCAGAACAAAACGACTGTCTGTTTAGGTCAGGTGGAGCTGATGTACAGTTTATCATAAACAAACTTGCGCTGTGGATGCCGCGTATAACTCCGTCGATCACAAAAGCGGCAGAACTAAATAGTATGCTTGAGAAACATACAAACAAAATTTATTTTCAGCAGCATAAAATATATCAAACAGCGGTTCCAAATACTACTGACTACACATGGCGAGTTACAACAACATCAAGCGAACAACTGCCGAGACAATTGTTTGTCGTATTTCAACAGCAAGCGCAACGTGGTAGCCAAGAACAAAATAATGCGATATTTAATAACGCTAATATTAGACGAATATATGCTAGACTAAATTCGAAGCAGTATCCAGAACGAGCTATAGAATGCAATTTTACAGATGACGCTAATAAAAATGTTACTCGACCGTACATGTATTTACTCGACGCAGTACAAAAATATCAAGATGTTGAAGATGGATCTTAGATATCAGTAGAGGAATTTCGTACACTTTATCCAATATTTTATTTTGATGTTAGCAAACATAGCGAGAGATTAGTTGATTCAACAGCTGATATTGAAATTACCTGGACATTAGGAGCAGTTCCAGTAGCGCAGTTGTACGTATACACGTTAGTGATCAGCGACAGATTTGTTAAGATAGATTCCGTTGGAGGTAAAATGACAGTCCAAGTTTAATCTGCAATCGTTATATAAGATGACAAAATATATTGTAAAAGAAATATATTTGACTGATGGTCAAGTTAAAAAATTAACAGCTGCTGTTGCAAAGCAGAGACAGGTATCATTAAAGATTAATCCCGGCTCTCAAACGGGTATTTTAACAAAATTAATGTTAACCAAAAATCAAGCAAATAAATACGATCGCAAAAAACCTTTTATTTTAAATTTAAGTGCCGCACAAATAACAGCGATGGCAAACGACATCATCGTTAAAGGTGGTTTCTTTGGTCCGGCATTATCAGTACTAGCTAGCACTATAATACCAAAAATGTTACCGGTGTTAGGTACATTAGGACTAGCAGCAGCGTCGGGCGCAATATCTGGCGCAACGAAAAAAGCTGTTGAGGGTAGTGGTATCATTCGTGGAAGTGGAATAAAAAAATTGTGAATTTTATGTAATTGATATATTATAATGCCACAACGAAAAAAAAAAATCGCCAACAACAAAATCGCCAACAACAAAATCGCCGACAACAAAATCGCCAACAAAAAAACCGCCAACAAAAAAATCATCAAAAAAAAAAAGAAAACAACAAAATCGCCAACAACAAAATCGCCAACACCAAAATGCAAATGCATATGCAATCAAACAAAACAAGGAGGAATTATTCCGTTCGCTCCACTTTTGGCGGGACTAGCTGGAAGTCTACTGCCAAATCTGCTAGGAATCGGACGTGGTCTAACATTGCCGGGAACACGGCCACATCGCTAAGTAACTTTGATATACTTGATAAACTAAAATCAGTTCCCAGATTTCACGGAGTTTATTCTAAAGATGAACTTGCGGCAATTCCATTGCCGTCCGCTGGCGGTTCATGCGTGATAAATATACAAGATTTCAATGACGGATCCGGCACACATTGGGTAGCAGTTTATAATAACAATTATTTTGACTCGTTTGGACTTCCTCCGAGCGATGTAATAAAAAAATACATAAACAAAAAATATAAAATAATATATTATTCGTCTAATCAACTTCAACCTGTTGGAACTTCTGCTTGCGGATATTATTGTATAATGTTCATTAAACAGATGTCCCGGAGTGAGAACTCCGGAGATTCTAATTTTTTAAAGTTTATTTTGCAGTTTGATAAGCAACCTTCTCACGCTAATGATGAGATTGCAACTAATTTTTGTAAAGCTATCTAAAGCTTGCAATAAATTTTATCTAATCTTACAAATATATAATGTCAACATATTGTCTCAAATGTAAAACTAAAACAGAAAATAAGGATGAGACGACGGAAAAAACAAAAAATAATAGAATAATGCTAAAAAGTATTTGTGCTGTTTGTGGTAGAAAGAAAAGTATGTTTTTAAAGAAAACATCCCCAGCGACACCGTCGCCGGCGACACCATCGTCTGCGATAAAGTCGCTGGGAGCTGGTTACCCTCTTGACAAAGTCAGGGGGATTATTTTAGTAGATGACTAAAAATATAGAATGATATGCAAGTGCGATTCTGACAGAGATTTATGTCTCGAGCAAAATAAAATTGTCACATACTGTCAACGTTGTAACAACAGAGAAATAATTGGAACAGGTATAGATATACATAAATTAATTGGCAAATTACCAAAACCAAAAGGAGGTTGGACATTGCCAGGCCATAAATATACTGGACCTTATAATCCTCTTGATAAACAACTAGATGAAAAGGATAATCCACTGCCAGGACAGGAGCCTTATAATCAAGTTGATAGCATAGCAATGCGTCACGATATCTGTTACAGGGACAATGAGCAAGATAAGGCTGGCTGTGATAAAGTAATGTTGGACGAACTTCGTGATATGAAGCCATCAAATCTACGAGAACGTTTTGATAGAAGATTTGTTCAGGGAATGATAGGAGCAAAATATAAACTTGGACTCGGAAAAGAATTATACGATGATCTAGCGTCTGAGCTACATAAACCTAAAAAAAAAAAGTTTACGCGACGTAAAGTTGTCGCAAATGCCGTTGATGATATCTGGGCGATAGATTTGGTTGATGTGTCAAATCTAGCAGAATTTAACGTTGGCGCTGATAGCGCTCCAAAGAAATACTTGTTTAATGTCATAGATATTTTTAGTAAATACGCGTTTAGTGTACCTGTTTCAGATAAGACAGGAACATCGATAACTGATGCGTTAAAACAAATAATAACAAGTACAGAAAGAAAACCAAATAAAATCTGGACTGATCACGGAGCAGAATTTTTTAATAAAAAGTTTGAGCAGTTTCTAGAACAAAATAACATTAAAAAGTATGTTACAGGAAACGAGGGAAAAAGTGTTGTCGTCGAAAGATTTAATCGCACTCTAAACGAAAAAATACATAAATATTTGACAGCTAAAAATACCAATAAATATATTGACAATTTACAAAACATTGTTGACGAATATAATAACACGAAACACCGAACCACTAAACTATCGCCAAACGACGCAATCAAAAATCCGATTCTTGCAAATGAAAACATGTATCGCAGACATAAATTTAAAGTCGGTGATCGGGTTCGGATTTCTTTGACTAAAAAAACATTTGAAAAAGGATTTACTCCAAACTGGACTGAAGAAGTGTTTGTAGTTGATAAAGTACTTTTAACAATACCTGTAACATATGCGCTAAAAGATCTGGCAGGGGAACCGATCATTGGTAGTTTTTATGAACAAAAACTTCAGAAACCTGAGCAAGATGTTTTCGTTATCGAAAAAGTGATTAGGAGGAAAGGCGATAAAAGTTTAGTTAAGTGGCGTGGGTATAGTGATAAATTTAATAGCTGGGTACCAACTAAGTCGATTTCATCGACTGCGATTTCATCGACTGCGATCCAATAACGTTATTATAAATTTGTTCGTATTTCACAAGCACAGATTTACATTTGATAGTTTTACATAACGAAATTAAATGTAATTTTCTTTCATTATCGACTGGCATTAAATTAAATATCTTAGCGAAAATAAAATCGTATTTTATGCTCCTTTGCTGGCCAGTTATTTTTAGATTTAAAAACGGCCTGATAAGCTGCCAAAATATCTGTTGTTCGGCAACAGTAAAATTAAATTTTATTATTTTTTTGGCAATATGATACTTAACAGTATATCGTCCAGTTGTTGGTCTGCTGTAATTTGTTCTGTCAACGACGGTGACTATTTCATTATCATCGTCAGATTCATTGTTGTACAAAATATCATCTTCGTTATAACTAGCAGATTTGTTTATTATATCGCCAGCGACTTTATCGCCAGTGATTTTAACATTGTCTGCGACTTTATCGCTAGTGATTTTAACATTGTCTTCGATTATATCTTCTGCATATATTTCAGCAAGTAGTTTCATCAAGTTCATGTTATAATATATTTTTATCTAATTTATTGTTATAAGATATGACTGACGAGGTAAAATATCATCAAAAGTTAATGTATTAAACTATAACGAACTAGCTGAAGCAGTTCGAAAATGTCTGTCGGGTTATAGTGTATATTCCGTTGACGTTATTGTTATGCAAGGTGATTCTCATAAAATATTACTAACAGCAGCAGAAAAAAATAAACTTAATGAAAATGCTTTTATAACATTAAAATTTGATCGCGATGATATTATGGCATTTGCACATAGCTGTCTTACTAAGACAGAATTACGAAATATCATTAATCATCATATCTGAAACTAAATCTATCAAAAGTTGACATTGAAGTTGCTGTTTTAGTTCTGCCGTCGGCAACGTCTATTACTCTTTGTGGATGAATTTTAAGATGCTTTGCTGCAGCTGATATTGATTTAAATTTCATTTGTTCTCCAGTATCTAAATTTACTGAAATAACTGATCTTTTAGGGTTTCTGAAATTATTACCGTCAGAATTAGATCCACGTCGGGTGTTTTCTTCTGGTGTAACTAGATCTAAATTTTCTAAACGATTATCAGTTTTATTTTTGTTAATATGGTCAATAATTAAATTATCTGGAATGATGTCATTAAATACTTCATAAACAAAACGATGAGACTGATAAGTAACTTGATCGACTAGTATTCCTCTAACAGTTACCATGAGATACCCCATATTATTCATAGCACCAACAACATTTTTAGTTTTTCTGTTTCTTATAATACCACGATCGTTAGCCTCGTATAAATCAAAGACCGGGTGCGGCTGAAACTCGTTTTGTAAAGATAAGTTTTCGATATTGTCATCAATAATCGAGCCATTTACTTGATAGACTCGCTGCCCTTCTGGAATATACTCATAGAACAAAGTATAAATAAAATCTTTTCGAAACATTTCCGTTCTCTCAGCATTATCACCTTTCACTGAAATTGTCATTCCAGCTGGTGTTAGTTTTCCTATAGATTTTTTAGATTTTCTGTTAATAACCGAACCTAATGCATTTCCAGCGTATAGGTTATACTTCGGATGAACGTAATAATACTCTTGCTTCTCTGCTGTCAATCGAATATATCTCAGATTTTGTGTCATTATATTATAAGGATTTTTATATCTCTAATTGTTTTTTACGTAATTTGTAATTAAATATAAAAATACTATATATAACAATGCTGAAATTGCGAGATATAGCCAAGAAGAGTCTTATTGGAGAACTTGAAAAAATAGCGACTGCCTTTACAGGATTCGACAACAGTTATCGGTTTGATAAACAAATCGTACTGGTAAATTTTACTGCAACAAATCTTTACCACCTGCTAGAGCCAACTGTAAAACGTGAACTTGAAAAACATAAGGGTCTAAGAATATTAGTGCAATATCACGTTATATTTTCAAAGCTACTCGTGACAGAGAAATCGACTGACAAGGAAATCACAGACCCTTATATTAATGCAAAATCAAGGCGTGTTTTGCTCGGGACCGATCTTTTGTCACTGGCTAATGAAATACACCAAGAAATTTGGAAAAAGATAGAAGAATATACCGAATCGGGCTCGGGTTGGAAGTTTGAAATGATCAAGGAAATTTTATTTCACACAATAAAATATAACGTATTACGCGGTAGTTCATATATTGACCTACCACCAAAAATAAAAAATAAAAGATGCTGTATAAACATAAAAAACGTCGATAACAAATGTTTCCAATGGGCTGTTCTTTCCGCGCTATTTCCAGCAGAAAAACACGCTGATCGCGTTGAAAAGTATATTAGTCATGTGTCAAGATTAAATTTTAAAGATATTGACTTTCCAGTGTCAGAAAATCAAATACCAAAGTTTGAAAAGCAAAATAATATTTCGATCAACGTTTTCGGACTAGATGAAAAAGAAAACGTATATCCGAGATATATTTCAGAAAAAGCTTCACAATCGACTATAAATTTACTGTTTTATAAAAATCATTATGTTTGGATTAAAAACTTCAACGGACTAGTTGGTAAACAGTATAATAAGGATAAGAACAAAAAATTCTTTTGTTATCGCTGCTTGCACGGTTGTACTAACAGTGAAATATTACAAAAGCATTTGCAGTACTGTAGTGATGTACAAAGAATAACAATGCCATCTAAAAAAGATAGTGTGTTACAGTTTGTCCATCATAATCACAAACTAAAAATTCCTTTCGTCATATACGCTGATTTCGAATGCTTACTTCAGCCTGTACTTGGCGCAGAAAATAATCCTAACCAATCGAGTACAAGAAAAACTCAAAATCATGTTCCGTGCGGAGTAGCGTATAAGATAGTTTGTTGCGTTGATTCGAGATTATCTAAACCAATTAAATTATATCGCGGTAAAAATCCAGCTATCTGGCTTCTCAAGCAGTTGATCAGCGAAGTTGAGAATATATTTGCTCGTTTGAAAAGAGTAACTCCAATGATTAAATTAACACCTCAGCAAGAATCTGATCACGAGCAAGCAGAAATTTGTTATATTTGTGAAAAAGCTTTTGACTCTGACAACGTCAGGAACAAAATAGTACATGACCATTGTCATTTGACCGGACAGTATCGTGGAGCGGCTCATGATCAATGTAATTTAAAATTTCATGCTCCAGATTTTATTCTAGTTATTCTTCACAACTTTCGAGGATATGATAGTCACATTATAGTAGAAGCTTTTGGTGATCCTGACATAAAATCTCGTCTAAAACTCGATAACGTAATCAAATGCATACCAAATAATTTTGAAAAGTATATGTCAGTTACGCTAGGTAAGTTGCGTTTCATTGACAGCCTGCAGTTTATGGCAGCATCATTAGATGAGCTTGTCAAAGGTTGTAGTAAGTTTGATAACCTACGAGACTGTTTTGGAGATAAATTTAATCTACTGACCAAAAAAGGAGTATTTCCATACGAATATCTCGACGACTGGAGTAAATTTGATGAAACATCTTTACCTGACAAAGACAAATTTTATTCGCAACTTAAAAATGAAAATATAACCGATGACGAGTACAAGTACGCACAAAATATCTGGAAAGAATTTGATTGTGAGACGTTTGGTGATTATCATGATTTATACTTGAAAACTGACGTGTTATTATTAGCAGATGTTTTTGAAAGCTTTCGAGAAGTAAGTTATAATAATTACGGACTAGATCCTTGCTGGTATTATTCTGCCCCGGGGTTGTCTTGGGACGCTCTGTTAAAGTTTAGCAAGGTAAGGTTAGAATTACTGACTGACGTTGATATGTTCAATTTTATCGAAAAAGGTATCAGAGGCGGTATTAGCGTGATAACGAAGAAATATGCTGAAGCAAACAACAAATACTTAAAAGAGTATAATCCTAAGCTTCCTTCGAAGTATATAGTTTATCTAGATTGTAATAACTTGTACGGATATTCGATGGCAGAACCTATGCCTTTTGGTGGATTTCATTGGATCACGGCAGATCGATTTCTATCGGAGACAGAAAAAAAGATACCTGAAGATGTTTCATATTTCGTTGAAGTTGATCTCGATTATCCAACTTCGCTACACAAATTGCATAACGATTATCCTTTCTGCGCAGAATCAATGGTCATAGATTATAGTTTATTATCTGCAAAACAACAAGAGTCAGCATTACCAAGACAACATTCTATGGTCAAAAAGCTAGTACCAAATTTACTCGATAAGAAAAATTATGTTTTGCATTACAAAGTTTTAAAACAAGCAGTCGATGCCGGCCTTGTGCTGAGAAAAGTTCATCGTGTACTAAAATTTAAACAATCACCTTGGATGAAAGGTTATATTAACTCAAACACTTCAAGAAGAGCTGCAGCAAAAACTGATTTTGAGAAAAACTTCTTTAAACTGATGAACAATTCCGTTTTTGGTAAGACGATGGAGAATATTAGGAAACGCGTAAATATCGAACTAGTTAATGATATCAATCGTAGAAACAAACTTGTGTCAGACGATGATTTTGTGAGCATGAAAATTTTTAATGAGAATCTTGTTGCGATACAAAGAAGAAAAACAAATCTAAAACTAAACAAGCCGATCTATGTTGGAGCTTCAGTGTTAGATTTATCAAAGTGGCTCATGTACGATTTTCATTATAATTTTGTTAAAAATCAGTGGCCGTCAGGTAGATTATTGTTTACTGATACCGATTCGCTCGTGTACGAAATCAAATGTGAGGACGTCTATCAGGATATATATGATAATCGACATCTGTTTGATCTTTCTGATTACCCATGTGACAGTAAATTTCATGACGATACAAATAAAAAAGTTATTGGTAAGTTCAAAGATGAAATGAACTCGAGCATTATCAAATACTTTATCGGATTGCGCAGTAAAATGTACGCCGTATTGTTAGACAATAATAAAATAACGAAAAAAGCAAAAGGTCTGCCTCGCGATTTTGTTAAAAAGTTTATGAAATTTGATGATTACAAATACGCACTCGGCGCTGATGGCGCTCGCGGCGGTGTTAGTTTTATAAGATCAATGGCTATTCGGACAAATCATCATAAGCTTGAAACAGATGTCATTATCAAACGTGGATTGTGTAATTTTGATGACAAACGTTATTGTGAAAATGGGGTAGATACATTTGCACTTGGGTATTGTCATGATGATAGATCTATACTCGATATTATCTTTTCCGACTGAAATTTTATCTAAACTTAAGAATAATGTTTGAAAATTTGACAGTGACAAATATCTACAATAGCAAGATCAAATATCTAATGATGGACGGCAAACAATTGACAGTTGAAATTAATAATGAAACATCAGGTATATGTTTTAGTGGTAACCGTGACAAGCTAAAACTTTCACTCATCAGATATGATAACAGCGAGTATTTCAATTACCTCGAACAATTGTATCAAAAGTTGCTAGCGGAATTTAAAAACCTTCACAATCCGATCAGCCAACAAAAATATACGAAACTTACAATTGATCTTGATAGATCAAAAATATATTTTATCGATAAAAATATCCTCTTAACAAACCCCAAATAAAAGATTTGTTGGAATCTCGTCGCTGTGTGAGCGGTAAAGTAAAGTTTAGTCTCTACTATCGTGATGATGAAATATTTCTAATTTCAACAGTAGAAACATTAATCATTGGTAATGAGGTATAGATAATATCACTTACCTTTCTCGCTTTGTGAATATCCGCTTGAACGCTATCACATAATGATTAAGCTCCACTATTAATAGAATATATTCCCAAACGTTAAAAAATATCACAGGTGTAATAATTTCCGCTTGGGTGTTCATGTGATCTTTCGTACAGCATGTTACCTGGTCAAACTCCTACGGCAGACTGATTTATAAAGCGCGTCTTGCCTTTTATATACTGCATTCAGTCTAGTTCGAGAACATTCTACGCATGCGCATTACAGTATTTCCTGTTCTGGCAAATTCCACATAATCACGCGATCTCTGTATGACTCATACAATGTCATGCTTGTTATTAAAGATAGTGAGTTACCTGTGTACCTGGCTTCAAAGGTAGACAAGCGGCTACATATACCTTATTAGGTAATGTAGTTGAAGTTTTAACATGGCAGAGGGGGGGGGGTAGTAGAGGGGTGGGAGTAGTAGTGGAGGAGAACCAGGGTTGGGCTAAAACCCTGGTTATCCTTTACTACTTCAGAACGTCATAATATATCGCAATATACAGATTTGGTTTCCCTGGAGATTAAATGATTACAAAGGAATTCTGATGCCGTCATAGTGTTCACATGAAATTTCCATAATAACTAAATTATGTGATCATTCTGAAAAGTTAAAGATAGGGAATTTCCAATGGATTTTTTAGAATATAACGCCGAAATCAGGTCAAAGATAGGTCATTTGCAATGGATTTTCCTAAAATAACGCTCACTCCAAAATGTTATGAAATCAAGGTTATTTGCAATGGATTTTCCCAGAATAACGATATAAAAGGCAGTCAAAATTTTCTTCGTAGCCATTTCTGCTAGAGGATTTATAAACAGGTAAGTGAAAATATTTTTCTAACATATTTTTGACAAAATGTTAACATAAAAAGTTTTGGAGGGGTAGGAGGTCCCGGAGATAGGAACCTTGTTTACATACACTGTAGATGTTTAGAAATATCGTTATCAAATAAAATATCAACCATATTGTCAATAAATGTCATCAAATCATCTGCCCAACCTCTTATTCGTTCGTCATTTTCAATTGCGAATAACCATACTGATCCATATTTTGGTGATATATGGTAACCAACTTTTTTAATACAATCGCTTATTATTTTAGGTTTTATACCAGTATAGCATGAGGCTGATTTGATTGAATTAAATCTCTTACAAAATTTGTTTGTCAGATCAAATCCAACATGTCGGATTGGATTATAATGATACATTATATATAATATTTCATTTGTTTAATATGAAATTTCTAGCTAAAAAGGTTTCTAAACTAGAATATTCTTTCTCCGACAAATCCCCTCTCTCCAAATTTTGGGGCTGGGGGGTGGGGTTTCTGGTCTAGAATCCTTTTTTGGCTCGAAACCCTCATCTTAGTATACTACTATATCACCACTTGTCTTTGTGGATGAAATAAATTTATATTTTCTTGTGCCACATTTTACACATTTGCCTGTAATTGCACGTCTTTTATTTTTTTGTTGTTATTGTTGTTAATCCAGTGGTGGACGTGGGTACTCTGCATCGAACACAATATAAACTCATATTATTTATTATATGGATATAATTGACTTCTCAGCGACACGAAAGCAAGAACCAGTAAAGCACCATCCAGCACTACCAAATTCTATCAGAATGATAATAATAGGCCCATCTGGATCTGGTAAGACACAATTATTGCTTAATCTGATAATGAGATGGCTCAAGTGGGATAAATTCTATTTGGTAGCACCATCTGTAGATGATCAACGGTGTTATGAAGTACTTAAAGATTATAACGAAAACGCAAAATTGCTGAATGAAGACGGCGATGATGTGGTTGATTTTATTACCGATAATGATGAAGCCCCATCCATAGACGATCTTGATGGATTTATCAATAACCTAGTAGTATATGGCGATATTATGTTAGATAAACAATCAAATCCAGCTCGGATATTTTCCAGAGGCAGACACAAAAATACTGACGTGATTTATGTTACTCAGCGATATACATAAATACCTAAAGTGATCAGAGATAACTGCAATATTTTAGTCGTGTTTAATAGAGTCGATACACATACTCTGCGAAATATTCATCAAACTTGGTGTTCAGGGGATATGGACATAATCAAGTTTAAAAACTTTTTTCAAAAGCACAAGCTACTCCACACGGATTTATTACAATAAATTTACATGATCCAAGATTCAGGTATCGTATAGGTCTTGATAAAATTTTTGGTTAATTACAGCAGCAGAGGAGGTGAACGACCAAAATTAAATGACCCGGCGAGTAAACGAAACACACCATAAATAAAAACGAAGAGTCGAAGATGAAGTAACGAGATAAGCTAACCTAATTAGAGAAACTCTCGGTCAGTTAGAGGCTTTGGTTTAGCGTTATCGACCTTATTTTCAGCCTTCGTAGGAACCTTTTTTTTTTAGACAAATGACGATTCAGACAAGTGGTCTGTTTACCTCCTCTGCTGCTGCACAAAATGAGTAATTATGCTTTACATAAATGATAACAAAGGTATAATGTTTCAATGACTAATCCAGATAGCATCCGAAACAAAATTTAAGCGACCGGCAGAACAGGGAAATAGTCCGAGAAAAGACTCTCTCTCTCTCTCTCTCTCTCTCTCTCTCTCTCTCTCTCTCTCTCTCTCTCTCTATATATATATATATATATATATATATATATATATATCTGGGCCAATTTTCCGCATGAATATCGGGTCTATATTTTCGATTGTTGCAGATATTTGCTATTAGAAGATGAAACGAACTAATAAATTGCTTATGATTGTAATAAAATACACATTTCTACGACACTAATGTTTTACAGTAAAGTTTTGAGAGGAAGTACGAAGCAGTGAAAACGCCCTCTGTTGATGTTTTAGATTATCATATAGCCTTGATAAAGATCAAGATCTAAAACACAAATCCCAACTAGCAAAAAGAGCATAATTTGTTCTCCGTCGGTTGAACTATTATTGGCCCTTTGGAACATTCTCGTTGTTTCCGATGCGAGTTGAATAACTTCGACTTCTTGAAAGAAGCTCGAAGGATCGCAGTAATACTTCCCACATTGATGCTTTAGCGAGAAATAGATCTTTAGAAATTAAAAAGTGTTGACAAATAACACGACGACATTATAAAAATCAATGAAATACATACAATTCTAATCTCAGATGAAATACATGGACTTCTAATCCTGCGACATTTTAATGAAAAAAACTGATTCGTTTTTAATAGCCTCAAACTATTATTTGCATTCCTAATAGCGAGGATAAGTCATCAGATGAAGTTATCATGACCAATAGTCTGACTATACCTCACCGTTTTTTTGCCCCCCGCCCCCGCCTTTGATTTAAAATGTACAGCACTTAGACATTTCATTCATTGATTTATAATTAATTTCTGACCTGAATTGACCAGAGTAGCCCTAACACTGGCATTCTCTGCGCCTTTCATGCTTAACGGATTTTCCATACTAACACGGCGCCATGTTGGTACACTATGGGCAAGTTGATTTCCTCAGACCACACTGTGACGTAGTTCATCCTTTTCGGTAACTGCCGGATAATTCCGTAATTACCAAAATGTTTAGAGTTAAAGCCTTTGCACACACGTACGTATAAATTACATCGCTTGTTACATCCACGTGAATGGTAAATTTGTAATTGTCGTTCTTTTCTTTTCCTTGATTCGACATGGTAAATATCGAAAGCAGACAAGATAGTATTTCCCTTCTATGTACATACTTGTAAGTCGTGCATCCACTCCGCTGAAAATGGACTTGTTCAGAAACTGGAAATGACTGGCGAACAGGTCGTCTTGTACACTGAAAACTTAACGTTTGGAATTTAACGCGCAGACGATAAGGTCCCACCTGGGCATAATTAGGTTTGTAATTATAAATAAAAAAATGAACTAAGTTCTGTGCATATTTTATCTCATTTATGCTTTTCATTTTTTAAATAGGTAGGTGGGTACAAACAAACGGGGAGGTATATTCAGACTATAATAGCAATCACGGGCTTGATGGTAGCTCCAAATTGTTACTATGTACATGCAATATCTTCAGCTACCATGCCACGGAAAAGGCCGAGCATGTTACGCGTGATTATTGGCATAATACAATTTTTTTTATGATATACAATGGAGTAACTCTGATGTAGCATCGACAAGGTAAACACCAGGCTGTGACAAGAATAGAAATACCCCATGAGATAAAGATACCTTTTTATCTATGAAAGTAATCATTAAATGAATATATCACCAATTTTTAATGCAAGGTCAAACACATGTACATTGTACCTGCAAACAATTCACCGTTAATGACGAACAGCAGGGAAGTGACCTACCTGGTAGAATGATATCCAATATAAATTTAATCTTTCTTTCTTTTGTTCCTTCGAAAGGCAAAACTTCATCTTTGAGGATTATCTTTTTTTTGTGGTCAAAACATTCATTAGTAACATAAATTATTTCATTGCCGGAGAAACATATATTACGTGCGCATTTACAGTACAGTAAAATCTGAGGCTGCACTTTACAATTAATACTCATGTTTTCCACTGCATTGGCCTTATGTGTAGAAACAAAGCCATACATGCGCGAATAACATAGCACCGTAACTAATGTGGTGGACATGCTGCGAACATATCATTACCCCTCATCCAATTTGAAAGTCTTGCACACTTAAGAAGCTGTATGCCTATTTAAAGAAACCTGTAAGAAAGAACACTGAGTTAAAAAGCATATGTTTTACAATTCAAACTTTGTTAATAACTTACTTTTTCTTTCGCAAAATAGAATATGTAATTATGTGTGAGGAAGCAAACCAAGACTACAGTAACAACTAATTTATCTGCCTTTCAAAGATGGATTTCATGAACAAAAAAGAGATTTTTTTAAAGATCGTTCCAACCGTATGTATAAATCGTAAGAAAGAAAATCTTCTAGCCTGTTCGCTGTTTATCAATGTTTGACCATTTTAACAATTTCTAGGTAATCAGCCTTCTTATAGCATTCACATAACAGATGGTTGTGACAGAGCAAAGAACATCTGACATGTTCTAGGTAAGCTGTATCCTATTACTCCTATCCGTGGAGTTTCACGCCACAACTGAGAGGACGTATTTAGCCTACTTCACCGATGAACATCTGTTTCTCAGGACTGAATTTTCCGGTGTCCTAATCCTAACAGACATATATCAGTCTAAAGTAACTTCAAATATGAATTCACGGTTAATTATGAGAGGCTGAACTGTAAAGAAAACAAAATGCCACGGATCACAGATTTCACTTCCAGGCACTAATCAATGCCAGATTACCCACTGTGCACTGTCGCCAAGATACACACACTCACATCATAACGTTTATGTTTTAAAGAATAAAAAATTTCCTTTAAATCCATATCAAGAATGTCTAGATCTAAGCCAATAATCACCACCAAAATAAAACTCGGACTACATTCGTCGCTACTGAACCGAGATTAATAATTGTGACCTGAGCAATATCAAGCCAACTAATTTATGGCAGTTTTGCACGCCAGACATATTTAAATTTTACTGACGGAATTTTATAGATTTTCATGGCAAACAAGGAGTGCGACAACTGCAAGAAGATCTGTAATACTTTTATTCAGCAAGGTGCAAATTTTGGACCAAATGCCTTTGAGACACTAAAACTAAATTTGCTCTGTCTTCATTAATTATATGAAGTTTTAAATCAGAAAGAACTTAATTATCATGCAATATAATTTATACCTGAAAATATGTATGAAATAGAAAATATGATCAATTTAATTTTAATACAATTTTAAAGACAAAATTAAAATGAAATAAATTAAATAAATTTAACATTTTTTGCTTAAATATCATTCATTCGTCAACTTTGCTGTCTTAAGTTTGGTTGTTTCATGTTTTTAATTTGTATGACAATTTAATTTTGTGTACAGAGGTAGTGAAACACGAAGATAACAATGATTATTGGGGCAAATTGCAATATACCTGTTCAAACCAATATAAGTGTACACACCATAAAAAAATGACAAGTGTCATGTTCTAGATTTATTGTGTCAGGTATTCAACATGTTGTTAGTATAGATAATAGCAAGCTAAAATGTACCATGGTGATGGTCCATTTTTACAGCAAAATAATGCCAAGCGTTTCGATGTTAATCACCATAACAGGCGATCCTGTGTTAGGAAAATACAACCCTAGGGAGGCTCTACGTTACAGAACAGTGGTGTTGATCTCACGTAAGTCATATCTTACCAGTCTGGCAGGGTGGTTACTAATCCTGGTGACTTTTGCCGGGTACACTTAAGACGTCCTTATTGAGGCTTGACTGCTGGAGGGCACAAAGCTAATCTAACTCTTCCGCCTTGTTCTAAATACCAGACAAGACCTGAACAGAGATATCATATCTGTATTTAATCTCATAGATCAGTAAGATATAAATTAAGTGGAATGATGGAAGTATTAAAATGACATTATACGTGAAAGCACAGGGACCCGCCCCCCCCCCATTAAACTTGACATATTGATACTTAGAAATGGGATGCAATGAATATGGATTAAAGTGACTATTCATCCCCACAATCCACCATATTTCAGGCTTCCAAGTGTACTTTTATCAGATTATGGTCAGTCAATATTAGGATAAATAACTGATAATGTACTCTAGCTATCATAAAGTTTCAGGCAACGTGGGTAGATGAGGTTTTATCATTTATTCAACACTTAATATAAAACAGTTTACATTGAAACTGAGTGGCAAGGTACTGAATTAAAAGATAATACCACGACGACGTTGGCTGTCATCATAGCTTATACCTGTTTATGTATTGAATGGTACAGTCCTCTTGTTAAGATGACCGAAAGATCACACCTAGGTCTGATTTCACGTAATTCTGTTTCCCAAGCTTGGATTTAATTGTTTGTCATATATTCTCAACAATATTGAGGTCCGGGGTCTATGAGTTCGTCGTTTTATAATTTTCTATTGTTTTTCTGCCTGAGAATATAGACCAAACAATCCTCCCTTAAGGATCCATTTCTTTTTTGGACACTCTTTTGGAATATTTGTAAATAAAATTATTTTATTAAAGAATTTGTATACGGTTTTCATAGTCATTTTCCCACCAATGGGTGTAGATTCCAACAACAGTACAGGTAATGCACTAATTAAAAATATGAAATACTTTTGAATGGCGAGTGTGCACTATGCAGACCTGAACACTGTGGTTGTCATTCTTCATCGGGTTTTATTCATACATAAAATTCTATTTTGCTCATTTGCTTGATCGCTAAAACTTACTCATGGCTACTAGTTTTCAACTGTCCCGTTTTGCCTTTTCTTAAAACATAAACTGCACGACGCCATCTTCTGTCGAAAAATCATATTTTGCTTCCCTGCAGTGCATCTTTTGAAAACTAGACTCTTTAATCTTCTGTTGACACACTTTCAGAAAAGAACGCTCACGGGGATTCATTAAAAACTACGGTCAGGTAGTGCAAAGATTGTCTACGATTGTCAGAAATTGCAATAAAAAAGATGAGAAAGTACATGATCACCCGTTTTGCTCATGATGTTTAGTCTTTCGTTAATGTCTCAATTTTTACAGACCCCTTTTTGTGGAACCTTTTCAAAAGTTCATGACGTCAGTCAATTTCTTATCGCTAGGCACCATGTTTTGTTTGCATCATCAGGGAAGTCTACAATAGCACAAGCTACAAATTTACAATTTCAGACTGCAGTCAAGAAGTTCATTAGTACACACAGATAAAATCACGTTTGCATAATAACTCTTATACTTGCGGTGGTGACCATTTGAAATCACATTTCGCTAAATGATGTAGAATTTACTTACTCAGTGGCTAATCACTTTTGACCTGATATTATATGTATGCTATGTATGAAGTCATATTTATGACCTGGCATGCAATAATGCTATGAATAAAGTCATACTTTTGACCTGGCACTGTATGTATGTTATGCATGAAGTCATACTTTTGATCTGGCACTGTATGCATGATATAATGCTATGCATAAAGTCATACTTTTGACCTGGTACTGTATATATGAAGTCATATTTTTGACCTGGCACCATATAGTAGTATGAATATACTTTGTTTCTAGCCCAGAGACCCAAAAATCGTCCCAACAAATACGAAATCGACTTTACTGCCACCCCTGTGAGACCCACATATCAAAACAAATATAAAAATTTATTTTAATATTTGGTAACAACATCTGTGGCAAAATTTATGACCGTATTTGTTGGGACGATTTTAGTGTCTCTGAGCCAGAAATACTGGAATCTCCCTACTACTACAACTTGGTTGTGTATTTTATTGTTAGATAAAATTATTTATAAAACTTCGTCACCTACCATCAGTGTAACAACAGTGGCTATCAGAAATAATTCCTCATCGTGTCGGTAAAGAGAAAACTTTATCTTACCGCTTACCAGGCGATTGCACTCGAACAGTTCTTTCATTGTTGCTTTATTGATCGGATATCTTTTATCGGGAACAAATACTTTTGGCCGATCTAGATCAATGGTGATTTTAGTGTATTTTTGTTGACTGATCGGATCATGGAAATTATTAAATCTCGTTGATAATTCTTCGCTCAATTGCTCAAGAAAATTAAAATGATCGCTACAATCGCTATTAATAAGCGATAATTTAGTTTGTCGAAGTTTGAGGAATTTCTAAAGCATATTCCAGATACTTCGTTTTTAATTTCAACAGTCAATTGTTTACCGTCGACCATTAAATTTTTAATTTTACTGCTTAGGCTATCTGTAATTGCAAATTTTCAACATTATTTTATTAAGTTTAGACAAAATTAATTTAAACAAAGTTATTCGTCCAAAAATAGTATCAAGTATATCTTCGCAATTTGCCTCGCCAGAGTCTTTTGTTTGATAATGACCAAGTGCAAGTGTGTTTACTCCGTCGACGCAATGTCTTTTGTATTCAAAATTACTTAAACCGCGTTTATAATAACGTCTGTTTCAAGCTTGTGATGATTTGTTCTTATTGCCATTGCTCTAACAAAACTTATACCACCGTCCAGCGCAAACTTGCAATCGTCAAAATTAATAAACTTTTTTACTTGCCCGCACGGTATACCTTTTGCTTTTTTTGTTAGTTGTTGTTGTCGAGTCGTACCGCATACATTTTTGAAAGTAGACCGATAAACTCCACTATAACAGAAAAATTCATTTCGTCTTTAAACTTGCCAATAACTTTTTTATTTGTGTCGTCGTAAAATCCACTATAGCGAGGATAATCAGAAAGATCAAACAAATGTTTGTTCGAATAAATATCTTTATAAACATCATCAGAAGAAATTTCATAAACCAGCGAGTCGGTGTCGGTAAATAATAATTTACTCGACGGCCACTGAGACTTAAAAAAATTATAATGAAAATCATACATCAACCACTTTGATAAATCAAGTACAGTAGCACCAACATAAATTGGTTTATTTAGTTTTAAATTTGTTTTACGTCGTTGTACTGCGACAAGGTTTTCATTAAATATTTTCATGCTGACAAAATCATCATCGATCACAAGTTTATTTTGACGATTGATATCATTAACAATTTCTGTATTCACCCGTTTTCTGATATTTTCCATTGTCTTACCAAAAACTGAGTTATGCATCAATTTGAAAAAGTTTTTTTCAAAGTTGGTTTTAGCAACTGCTCGACATTTAATGTTAAAATCAATATAATCAGCCATCCAACGTGATTGTTCAATTTTTAACACACGATAAACTTTGCGAAAAATTAAACCAGCATCTACTGCCTGCTTCAAAATTTTATAATGCAAAACGTAATTAAGTTTGTCAAGTAAATTTGTACAAGTTTGTTTACCATTGAGTCTTTTTTGTTTGTCATCGCTTGTTGTTCCGACGACAACAAACTATAATTGATCACCATTGACTCGGCACAGAATGGGTAATCGTTATGTAAATCATGCAACTGCGCAGGATAATCAAGATCAACTTCAACATAATAACTAACGTCGTCCGGTAAATTCTTCTCCGTTTCCGTCAAAAATTGATCTGGAGTAATCCAATGAAATCCGCCATACGGCATTGGTTCAGACATTGAGTAACCTTATAAATTATTTGTATTTGAATAAATAATAAATATTTGTTGTCTTTTTATCGTACAAGGCCATATACTTGTTGTTTGTGCAAGCATACTTGTTTGTTATAACGCTAATTGCGCCTCGGATACCATGTTCAATAAAATTTCACATGTCAACGTCAGTCAGCAACTCCAACTTGATCTTGCAAGTTTTTAACAAGCGTCCCAGCTAAGGCCAGGTGCAGAATAATACCAACACGTATCTAGCCCGTATTTGCCATAGCTTACTAGACAAAAACTTTCAAAAACATCGGAAAGTAATAATACATCATTTTTCAAGTATAAATCATGATAATCACCAAATGTTTTGCAACCGAATTTATTCCAAATTTCTTGTGCATAATCGTACTGGTAGTCTATTATATTTTCGTTTTTCAACAACGAATTAAACTTACTTCGGTCTGGCAGTGATGTTTCATCAAATCTATTCCAACTGTCAAGGTATTCGTATGGAAATACTCCTTTTTGTTAATAAACTTGCTTGTTTGCCGAAACAATCTTGTAAATTATCACATTTGCAACAACCACGTACTAGCTCGTCCAGCGACGCTGCCATAAAGTGCAAGCTGTCGAAGAAACGTAATTTACCAAGAGGAACTGACATATATTTTTCAAAATTATTTGGAATGCACTTTATCACATTGTTGAGTTTTAAACGTGTTTTGACTTCTGGGTTACCAAATGCTTCTACTATAATGTGACTGTCGTATCCACGAAAATTGTGTAAAATGACAGGAATAAAATCGGGAGCATGAAACTTCAAGGTGCAATTGTCATGTGCAGGTCCACGATATTTGCCTGTCAAATTACAATGATCACGCACTCGATCTTCATCTAATGCTTTTTCACAAATATGACAATTAACTGCTTCGGCAAACTCTATTTCTTGTTCAGTTTCATTTTTTCATTGGGGTAGTTTTTGATAATTTATTAAAAATTTTATCAACTTCTTGTATAAGATTTTTTAACAACCAAGCAGCAGGACTGGCGCCCCGATAAAGTTTGATTGGCTTTGACAAACTTGGATTAACGCAACAACTTTATACGCAACTCCACAATGAACGTGGTTTGTGTTTTTCTTGTGCTCGATTTACTTGGATTATTTTCAACACCAAGTACAGGCTGTAACAGACATTCAAAATCGACGTAAATAACAAACGGTATTTTCAACTTGTTTTTATAATTTGTAAAATGCTCTTGTAATCTTTTGTCAGGCTGGCCAGATTTTTTTTTGTCCTCGGAAAAGCCATGCAAGCAACGATAACAAAAATATTTTTATCGTTGTTATATTGTCGACCAACTAGTCCATTAAAATTTCCAATCCAAACGTAATGAGTTGTATAAAACAATAAGTTCATCATTGATTGTGAGGCAGTCGATGAAATATATCTGGGATAAACATTATCATGCTCTTCAAGACCAAATACGTTAACAGAAATATTATTTAGTTTTTTAAACTTTGGAATCTGATTCTCCGCAACTGGAAAGTCGATTGTACTAAAATCTAACTCCAACGTATAAGGAAAATATTTGTCAACACGATCGGAATGTTTTTCAGGTGGATGACGCGCCGAAAGACTTGCCCTTTGAAAACATTTATTATCAAAGTTCTTAACATTTATACAACATGTTTTATTTTTTATTTTCTGCGGCAGGTCGACATACGAACTACCACGTAATACGTTATACTTCATTATGTGAAATAATACTTCTGATATCATTTCACACTTCCAGCCCGAACCAGATGCCCTATATTCTTACATTTCTTTTATTATTTCTTGATGTATTTTGTCGGCGAGCAAAGAAAGATTAGTTCCAAATAAAGTTCCCCTAGATTTGGCTGTTAAAAATGGATCGGCAATTTCTTCATCAGTTGTTTCCGCGTCGATGACATGTATTTTCGAAAAATAACATGATACTGTACTATTAACTTGATGCTTCTGTGAACAACAAATCTATGTGATACATTTTTTTCTATCAGATGAAACAAATTTGTTGATGTAAAATTTGCTTGTACGTTTTGATTGTCAAATTTGTAACTATTATCATAACCAGCAAAAGCAGTAGCAACTTTTGTGGGTTGTCCAATAAGGCTCTTTTAGCAATATCCCGCAACTTTAGCATTCTACTTGTTATGTTTGACAAATTTTTAATTGGTTTTCAAAATACGTACAATTAGAGATATAAATTGCTTGTAATATAATGACAGAAATTTTACGATATTTGAAATTGACGGCGCAGGAGTATCATGTTCACCTGGTGTATAACCATTACGCAGGTAATGTGATGGGATAGGTGATTCATGTGAAATATCAAGGACCGTTTGGTATAACAACACCATATGGTTTACGAGTAAGTGTTAAGGGGACAATGCAGATTTTATTGATACGTTATTTTGCTGCGACAATCCTTCTGGACAACGTATTTATTGTGTGAATGGATCGATCAACGACGATAATATAGAAAATCTTGGTTTACAAGAGAATTTTCAACACAACCCAGTGTTTGATCTTTACGAAGCGAATGATAATGGTTTGATTAGACATATCAAAACAAAAAAAGTTGCTGGTTTCATGCAAAATAGTGGATATTTGATGGTGATGGTACGCGGAATAAAAACCGATTTTGTTTGTTATAATTCGCATCGTTTCATTTACGAAGTTTTTAATGAACTAATTCCGAATGGTTTAGTAATAGACCACATGAACAAAATAAAAACTGACAATCGTATTGAAAACTTAGATCTTGTTGCTAAACAAGAAAGTACAAAACGTGGGTTGGCTGGTGGTATTAGACATGCCAGATCAATTGTTTCAACAAACCTTGAAACTGGTGAAACAAAGAAATTTAAATCAATGACAGCTGCCGCAAAATATTTTAAAATTAATTCTGCAGCTATAAAGTTTGTAGCGGATGGTAAAAGAAGATCTTCAATATCACAATCAACATTTGAGAGAATCGTCTTTAGATAAGACGATTTAAAATTATTGATAATTCCCTCTTCGTAAGACAATTGTGTCACCATAATATTACATCATTTATTGTATATTTTATTGCAATAACGGGGTTATATTTAAGCATATTTGTTTTCAGCAGATGTTAGCAATATTTTGTCATAATCGCCGTGCATTATAATAACGTTAACATAATCGAAATCGTAACCTGACAAACATCGTTTAACTGCTTCCTCTAAATCACCGATATTTATTATATCAACTAATTCGTGATATCTTATTTCGGTCATGTTTGTTTTTTAATCGTTGGATAAAAATAGTTTGTTATTTCAATTTTCATATAATATTTTGATTAATTCGTCTTTGCTGATACAAATATTAGACCAAAGCATTACATCGTCGTAGTCGTAAACAACATTTAAGACATGCACTTGTTGTAGTTGTTTTTTTTTCTACCGCGGTGAGAAGAACGTTATCGTTTGCTCCGGCTAACAACGTGATATTAACTGATATACTACAGCACTCCCCAGCAAGAAAGCTTGCCTTACAGCTTCTTCAAGTTTACCTTTGTTTAAAATTATTCCTTGCTCGTGATATTTCGCGCACATGTTATTTCATGAAATTAGACAAAAGTAAATTATAATATGGATCTAATGAAAACAACTTGTTGATATTTACAACGACAATAACACATTTAGTGTTAATAACAATAATTTTACTGCTGCTAAAAATCCAACAGCGTACCGCGATGATGAAATTTTATTCGATAATAGTTTAACTGACGATGACAGCGAATTAGTAGTTACAGCAGTTGATATAAAAAATTATGGCAGACCAACAACTGGGCGATATGATGTAAAATATCACATTGCCAAAAAAATAATAAAATTTTATTTTAATGTTGCTGAAAATCAATTATTTTGGCAATTGATAAAGCCATTTTTAAATACTAAAATTTCTGGCAGACATGAAAGTATAAAATTAGATTTTATGTTTGCTAAAATATTTAATTTGATGCCGCTTACATTTGATCAAAGACAATATTTGTCGTCGCTGTGTCGACCTGTCAAATGCAAATCGGTATTGTTAAAATATGAAGAAATTTATAAAAATATTATTTTATCGATTGGGTTGGTATCCAACTATTAAATTTATCGCCGTATCCACGCCATTTTACTAAACTTTTATTGCCGCGTGTTTAAAATTTTTTTGTCAATAACAAATATATCCTGATCAGTCCGTTGTAATCCTTGTGCGTAAAAACTACCAATTACTGGTTCTCCTGATAAATCTTTTAACGCGTACGTAACAGGAATTGTCATTAGAATTTTCGAGACGACAGTTTGGAGTAAATCCTTTTTCAAATATATTTTTTTTTTGTTAGTGAAATTCTAACTCGATCTTCAACCTTAAATTGATGTCTCCGGTACATGTTTTCAATTGCAAGAATCGGATTTTTAATTGCGTCATTTGGTGACATTTTGATTGCTCTATGTCTTGTGTTACTGTAGTTGTCAACAATTTGTTGAAGATCGTCGATATATCTGTTAGTGTTTTTCGTCGAGAAATGTTTGTGTATTTTTTTCGTTTAGTGTGCTATTAAATCGTTCTACAATAACACTTTTTATTGTCGTTGTACTGAGCAAGATTTGACATATCTACTAGCTATATATCCCAGATATAATCAACGGCGTTTGTTACAACCTTACGACTATGTAACTTTTTTTTAGGTCGATGTAATTCAGTTGCGAGCGCAACGACAGCGTCGCCGTTGCCGCCGGGTGATTTATCACCTAGGCCTAACTTATATTTTGTTCCAATTACTCCTTGCACCAACTTTCTGTCGATTCGTTCTCGTAGCCCCGTCGGCACCATATTACATAATTTGTCGATCATAACTTTAACACAACCATATTTATCCTGCTCGTTGTCACGATAAGAGATGTCATGACGCATCGCTATAGCATCAACTTGATTATACGGCTCTTGTCCAGGAAGTGGACGTTCGTCAAGTTGTTGATGTAGCGGATTATATGGCCCAATGTATTTGTGTCGGGTAGAGTCCATCCGCCACGTGGTTTTGGTTGTTTGCCGATTAATTTGTGTATATCAATTCCTGCTCCAATTATTTCTCGATGATTACAGCGCTGACAATATGTTACAATTTTATCTTGTTTCAAACAAAGATCTTTGTCTCATTCGCAATTGCATTTCATTTTTTATTTAAAAACTCTGATAAAATAAATAATGTTCCATAATAAACCACTTGCAAGTAAATATCACATACCGCCACCGGGTAGTAAAAAAAATTTGTGAAACGCGACGGCGAAATAATTCCGTTGTTATCCGAAGATGTACTCAACACAGATGTTGTTGTTGATCTTTATAAGATTCCTAATGGAGCTGAGATATACAACGAATATAGCAAGAAGATTTTCGAAGACTTTTAGAATGGCGTCGACAGACCGCACTGCGGCCCAATTTTATCTAAAGTTAAATAATAAATGCTGACGGATAACGATCTCAGTGCATTAATTACACTGCATCATCATCATCAAAATAAGTCTGCAATTAATTATTTTCATGACAAACATGTTACCGACTATAACCACGGTGGTAAAAATTATTACTTACCACCTGTCCAAACAAAAATAAATTATAAACTTCTTGATAATGAAATTATGCCTTACATTGGAGATAATGCTGATGAAAATTTAACAAAAAGTTCAACGAGGATTATAAAAAAAATTTTTAAGCGCGAGACTGAACGAAGATATCACTTGCTAAGTTTGCCAGAAGAAACTGTAGTTGAGTTACTTAAACGTCATCTAACAGCTGAAGAAATCGAAGCAAAAATATTGGTTATGCGAGACGATATCGGATATTTAATTTCGTCGATACTGCTACCAGTAACTACAGCTGTTTTTTTCAAGAACATACTTTTTCGTCTGCCACAAATTGCGCAGATACTTTTTATCATCATCCTAATAGTTTTTATTTTTTCTGTTTTTTCATCAACATTAGCAGTTGTAGTTTTAGACTTTAGACAGTACGTTGTCACTTTATACTTCAAGTTTAGATAAAATTAATTAAACTTTGAGAACATCACAGCTCGATCATCATTACTTAAACTTGGATGATTGTCAAATTGCAGAATAAATTTTAGAAAATTAGAGTTACCCGACATTTGCCTGACAAACATAACGCAATAATATACACAAGTAGAAGTTCCAACTGGTTGAAGTTGATTTGACGAATAATTTATTGTTTTATATTTTCGGAACATTGGCGTTCTACTGATATATTTTTAATAAAATCGCTCGGAGGAAGTCCAAATGAATCAAAATAATTGTTTCTATAAACTGCTACCCAATGTGTTCCAGATCCGTCGTTAAAGTTTTGTATATTAATTACACATGATCCACCTGCTGGCGCCGTGTCAAGTTCGTCCTTGGAATGAACTCCACGAAAATTTTTGACCTACTTTAATTTGTCAAGTATATCAAAATTACTTAACGGAGACGGCGCTAGCGCCTTGTGCCCGGCAACATTAATCCGCGCCTTCCAATCCCCAGCAGATTTGGTAGGAGACTGCCTGCTATTCCTGCCAGAAGTGGACCTATGAAGCCACCTTGAACTTGTTTTGTCTTTGATCTCTTTGCTGTCGACCTTGGATTTCTCTTGGACGGCTTTTTTGTCGTCGTCGTTTTTCGATTTGGCATTTATTTATTTGTTGATGTTACACGAAACTACACAATTTGTTTAATATCGGCACCCGATACCGCATTTTTAGTTGCACCTGATATTGCGCCCGATGCTGTGGCGATTCCTAGTGTTCCAAGTACAGGCAGAATTTTTGTAATAACGTCTTAGCTATAGTTGCGAGTGCTGGTCCAAAAAAACCCCCATCACGGCGTGCTATTGCTGTTATCTGAGACTTGCTCAGATTAAGAACAAACGGTTTATTTTTATTGAACTTTTTTACTTGTTGGTTGGTCAGCATCAGTTTTGTTGCTGTACGTGTTGTGGAGCTTTAGTGAAAGTTCACGCTTTTTAGCAACAGCTGATGCAAATCTTTTAATTTGTCATTGTGTCAAATATATTTCTTTTGTAATGTATTTTGTTGTCATTTTATTTTTACATGTTAGATTAAACTTGAACATTCATCTTTCCTTGCACTGAATCAATTGTTAGGAACCTGTCGCTGATAACCAGCGCGTACACTTTTAGTGCATTAGCTGGAGCACCACCAAGTGTCCAAGTAACTTCTATGTCAGCGGTTGATCCAATACCACGTTCTGAATGCCTGGACACTTCAAAATAAAAGATCGGATAAAGTATTCTAAACTCATCCACAGATATCTGAGAACCATCTCCAACATCTTGATATTTTTGCATAGCGTCCATCAAGCACATATACGGTCTAGTTAGATTCTTTGTTGCTTCATCGCTAAAATTACACTCAATTGCTCGTTCTGGATACTGTTTTTAGTTAATTCTGACAAATATTCGCCTAACATCTGCGTTATCAAATACGGTGTTGTTTCGTAATTGATTACCGCGTTTGTCTTGTTGCTGAAACACAACAAACAGATGTCGTGGCGTCTGTTTGCTCGCCGTTGTTGTAACACGCCATGTATAGTCGGTTGTGTTTGGAACTGCGGTTTGGTATATCTTATATTGTTGGAAATAAATCTTTTTTGTAGATGCAGTAAGCATAGCATTAAGTTCTACTGCTCTATCAATAGACGGAGTAATTTGTGGCATCCGCAACGCGAGTCTAGTAATAACAGATTGTGCGTCGTCACCACCAGGTCTAAACAAACAATCATGTTACTCAGCCCGATCAAGAATCAAAGTATGTTTAAGTCCACGAAATACTTTATTGTAATCTTGACAAAATCCAAAAATTGTGCTCAACGGTAGCATCATCGTTATTTGATGAGACTCTGCGGAAAGTATTCTTCGTTTGGCATATCCTTCATTGTATAGTTTATCTCTTGTGTTCATCTCACTATTAATTAAATCTATCATCGCAGTACCGTCTGCGGCAGCACCTAACGTCGTTATATACCAAGATTAGTACATGCCGTTGCTAATGAAGTTCTAACGGCATTTACGTCTGCGGCTGCACCTGACGCAGCTATGTTAGAGCTGGCAGCATTGGCTGTAAGATAATTTTTAATAATGACAAGATCTGCAGCGGCGTCGGCGCCGTGCATAATCATACCGCCAGAAATAAATTCGCTTAAAGCGGCAATTCCAGTTCCGGTGTCCTTAGTCCACATCATATTTGTTGCGATAGATCTCGAGTAATCTTCGCTAAACGAAACTACGTTAAGAATTGTGTTTACAATTGGCAAGTGCATTGAAATATCTTCTACAGTTTGATTACCTAGCTGATATCTTGCACTTCTAACAAAGCTACAGCCATTATTAACAGTGTGTGTGTGTGTGTGTGTGTGTGTGTGTGTGTGTGTGTGTGATTTAGATTTTTAACGTAACTTAACAATTTTTCAGTCATATCGCTACGATGTCTGCAGTGTGACAGTTTATAGTGATGTCTAGCACTGGGGTATCATGCCGCAGACATGTAGCATGATGTCCCACCCAGTCACATTATACTGACCCCAGGCCGACCAGTCCTAACATTACCTCTTAATGCTAAAAGCCAAGCGAGGCGGCTGTTAGTACCATTTTTGTAAGTCTTTGGTATGACTCGGCCGGGGTTCGAACCCGCGACCTCCCGCATCCGAGGAGGAAGCTCTAACCACTAGGCAATTTGTGTACCAGCTGCAATAGCGCCTTCGGCTGCTGTTAATATTCTACCACGTACTTCCAATATTGCTTTATGTGGAAGCAGAAACAAATCTTCATCTCTGGTATTAAATGTTAGGACGTCAGCTTTGTTCGGCTCGTTAGAGTTTTCGTCAAGATACTCGATGTACTCGAATTGAGTTGCGACGTTGTCGGCGTCGTATGGTTCTTCAATATCAAGGTAATTTTTAACTGACATTTTTTATTTTTATCGCCACACAAAATTGCTAGTCCCTTAGATTAATCTAAGGAGACTAGAACGCGGCAACTGTTGGTGTTATTTTTTAAACTAATTTTTGCATAATTTGTTCACCTTGCGCGACAAGAATTTCTTTGTTGTTGTTATCATTGCACGTTTTGTTTCTTCGGTTGGCGCAATAGCTGAAATAACCTGTTTAATTTCCGATGAGTATGGCGGCAACCGCGGTGGCCCGCTTTGCGGGTTGCCTCTTATTTTATCTGCAATTTTTTGTCGTATCACAGTATCAGCGGGCACTGGCAGCGCCAGTTGCAAAAGCTTTTGACGCATCAATTGCGATCGGAGAAACATTTTGTGCTATTCCTGGTATATTTGCGACTATCTTGGAAAATATACTTCCTAAAAATCCACCTATGATTTTTCGTCTATAATTTTTTTCTGCTTCATTGCTTTATATCTGATAGTTGTACAAAATTGCGGCGCCGTCGACGCCTTCGGTGTTAGCTGCGCCATTGCGTGCTGCGTAGGTGTAAGTAATACGTGACAATTTCGTTGTTAAGATCAAGTTTTCGCCCAGATCAATCTGTCAGTTGCATTATTTATGCTTGATATTTGATTTTCAACGTTTCCTGGATAATAGATTATTTATCGTGGATTAACTTGCATCAACGATCTCGGCGAAACATCTGGCGAAAAATCATAAATAGTTTGTCCTTGGCTACCTCTGACCGAGTAAGAACTAGACGCAATGGAACAATTTATCAAAATTGTGTTTACTTGTGTTATGTTTACCGGAAGTTCGCCATCGTACGATATAGTTGTGGTGCAACAGAGCCGTATTGGTGATTATTAAAGCCTAACAACGATGCGATACTTGTCGCTGGTGAAAAATCAATTAACAGATTATTTTTTTAACTTTATTCTAGCGCGTAGCGTGTTATAATTCGGCGTGAACTCGAAATTATCAGCGACGCCTCCATTCGCTGTTATTAGCTCTTTTATTAGCTCTTCTATTTTCTTGTTCAAATCTATCACATTATAAGCGTCTTTCGGTATTTTAAATGTTGTCCAAGTCCCCCGATTAAACGTAAAATCGTCGTTGATTCCGGTTCTGACGTTAGCCATAGAATGCCATGCTGTACAAGAAATTAATCCAATTTCATATTGCGTCGGGGACGCTTGCGTCCCAGGGTCAAGTTGTATCCGCGGAATATAGTTTACAGAAAAATTTGCGCTGTCGCTTGTTGTTTGTGAAGAATCAAGTAGTAACGTAGTTGATGTTAATGACATTGTTTATTATTTACTGCTATAAACATTTTAACCAATAATATCATTGTTTAAAATTTCATATTTGGCTGATGTTAGTAATCCACTCGATCGCAAATGATCAAGTATGTCCACCATTTCGATGTCGATTTCCACGCTGACATTACCAGCTTCTTTTGATGATATAAGTAATATTAACCTGTTCACCATTTCCGCGGTAGATGTATAAACGTGAACACCAAATCCAAGTTTAGAATCTTTAATAGATTTTGGACGGCTAGTGTCTATTGTTTTAGCTGATCTGAGAAAATTCCAACCTTTCCGTAATCTTGTATTTGTTCTATATTTTTCAGCTGCTTTAGGCATAACTTTAGCTAAAATACCCCTACGCATGTTATTATAATTTTTATGTATATCATCAACTTTATCCTGATCTTCTATAATACTACCAGCTTCAGATCCATATGAAATAAATTTTTCTAATAATTCGGTAAGTTGATTGTATTTATTTTCATCCCATTTTCCAATATCATCAAGATCATCAAGTTTTTTCTCAGATAAAATATTATTAATAAAATTTCTATATTCGGAATCGCTTACTGCTTTTTTAGCATGTGCTATAAGTTTTGAAAAAGTTATTTTCTAATGCATCTTCATAATCTTTTGCAGAAGGTTTAGTTTCTTGTTTTTGCTGTAATATTTCTGTTATCAATGCCAACTTTACTTGCTTTGAAATTTCTTTAGTAGCAGATTCTTGTTGTTCTTTCATTTCTTTAATCTGCCCCAAAATACCTTTTTCTCGTCGTTGTTTTAGCTTTTCCTCTGACAGTGGTTTTGTATCTGGTGGTTTGCCGTATATAATTTCTTGAAGTGGCTCCTATTGCTTAGCAAGTCTCTCTTTTTCTTCTTTTTGTCCACTCAGCGCTTCTTCAACTTTCTTTTTAAACATTGCCTGGGATTGTGCAAGGTTTTTTTTTTAGTGATTATAACTGTTTAATTTCTGTAATCTTTATAAAACTTGTTACAAATATTTGTCAATGCAGCAGCGAAACATCTTTGCTGGATCACTTGCAAGTTTATCAAATAAAAAGAAATTATACTTGTCGCTCGTCGCCTGATGATACAGCTCAATAAACCTATCTTTGGTCACGTCGCCGCATTGCTCATTTGCAATATTACGCACATCAACATTATCAAGGCCAGGAAATAACATAAAACAGCCCGTATTTCGCCGAATAAATCTGCCAACGTTGTAAAACACTTGCGCAAGATAAACAGAATTACATTTTTTGTTACGCGACAATGAAAATTAAGATCTTATTTTATTCATTTCCTCGTTGTTTAGCGGAATATCATCAAAAACAACTATTTTATGTTCAGTCAAATTACGTTCGGTCACTGGAATTAAATCTTCTGGTTATTTTATCACAAATATATCTTCGTTTGCAACAAGTTCGTCACGTAGTTTATCGTTGTACTCGCTAAGCAATTCGTATTTGTCCTGCTGTGGATTAATTGTGTAAATATAAACTAGATCGTGATTAAAATTACCGTTGAGCAGCTGATTCATTAACAATTTTTTTTTCCCCGAGTCTGTTCGACCAACGATAAGATCATGACAGTCTGGTAATTCATTGTCATGTTTATGTTTGAGCGATCGTTCGGTATCAAAGTTTAATATTGACATTATATTTTTTCTGCTACATAAATTTTATAACGCAATAAAAAAAATAAACATGAGTTATTACACAAAATTCGGAACAACATTAAACGGATCGGTCTCAGATGTTGCAATGACAAACGGTAAAGTTGATTCATCAGCGTACGTTGAAAAATCCGGCGACGCAATGACAGGTAATTTGTCAATGTCTGGCCAGCGTGTGATCGGCCTAGAAAAAATATATCCACCTGTTAATGCAGCTGACACACAAGCTATCAGCTATAAACAATTAAAAACAGTTGACGATAGCAAGCTCAATAAAACCGGCGGAACTTTAAATGGAGACCTAGACAAGTCAAATAAAAAAAAAAATCTTAGAAACTGCGTATGCACCGCCAAACATGAACCTGACGCAGGCGGTTAGTTATTTACAGTTGAAATACGCAGACGACTTATAGCTCGATAAAACTGGTGGAACAGTCACCGGCAACATTCATATGTCTGGTTAAAAGATTATCGGGCTAAAAACAACATTTGATACGCAGGCGACAAATTCGAATCAAGCAGCAAGTTTTAGTCTAGTATTACTTGTCTACAATTCAGCTGTAAAGAAATCAGGCTACAAAATGACAGGAAATCTTACAATGTCCAAAAACACCAGAATAACCGGACTTTCAATAAACTCGCCTCCGTCTGGTGATACTGATGCGGTAAGTTATGCACAGTTGAGAGGCGCTCTAACGCCGTATTTACATTTGTCAGGTGGATCAGTGACAGGTTAGATCGACATGGGTGGAAGGGTTATTTACAATACACAACTCGATAACGCATTATTGACCAACGATGATTGGCTGACAAATGTTAAGTTCGTCAAAGACAGTTTTATTCCTTAAAGCGGCGACGCAATGATAGGTAACTTAGATATGGGCAATAACAAAATACTATCATGGTATACACCGATTAATTCTGTCGATGTAACAAACAAAATTTATGTCGATAATTCTTTTGCAACGTTGGAGGAACAAACAAACAATTATTAACTGAGAAAATCTGGCGGTACTATATCTGGTAACGTTGATCTTGTTTCTAATAAAATGACAACAACATACGTTCCAGTTAATTCAGTTGACCTAACCAATAAAGCATATGTTGACTCGCTGTTGCGTGTAAAGCGAACAAAAATAATGTTGGTTTTATTCCTAATCTAGCTGACGCAACAAATAATAAAACAGGTTTTAGTGTTTTTGCGTCAATACAATACACCAAATAATGGTTTTCCTTTTTACTTCTGTTATCACCGGCGGAGTAGAATGGACGACAAACGGCGAAACAACAAACTTTTGGATCAAAGTAAAATGTCCGTACGCTATTATAATATGGCAGTTTCACTTGCGTGGTCGATTAAGCGCTGGTGTTGGTCGTATTTATAACTGGCAAGTAGAAGGATCCAGCTATGATGCAACTTGGACTACGCTGTATAGCACAACAAACACATATATTTCGACAGTACAATTTTTTCAAATTTCAGTTGCTAATCTGAGCAACAAGTACCATTATTTTAGAATATTTGTTATTGCAGCAGAAAGCCCATATCCAGGTTTAACGGCATTTCAAAAATATATACGCTCGACGATCAGGTATAGTTGTTTTGTATAACAACAAATATAACAATGGCAGAACCAGCGATTATAACAGTTGCAAAAGAGCTTTATAATAATACTTTAATCCGGCTGTAGAGCTTGTCGAAATTGAGGAAAAAACAGGTTTTGCACCACGTATTTTTCCAAGTAATACAGTAATAAACTATATAAAAAAATAATTTAAAACTCGATGACATAAACAATGTCGGTGATAACGCTCTTAAAGGCACTGAAGATAATTTCATTCGTGTCAAAGGAATGCGCGGACTGCAACTAAGCGACGAAATAAAAGAATATGACACAATAAGCAAATACTGTCACCCTGATGATTGTTTGGAAGAACAAAAACAGGTCGAAAGTTTGCTGAAAAAAATATTACTTGAACTTAATTTTGAAAATAAGGATCTAATAATTAAAAAGGATTTAATAAAAGCACGTGCACATGGTGGCCGAGCGCAGGAAGAAACTCCAATAAACAACTTGCACAATCGTCTTAACAGATTAGCTAATAATGAAAGTAAAATATTAAGCAAAGACAAAAAGCTCGACGACAGTTTTAAAAAGGGAAGTGTTTCAAAAACTTGGAATGTACTACCATGACAAACAAACGTTACTTAAAGTTATTGGTGATATTTCAACTGATGCTCTGTTGTTAATAAAAGCGTACGCCAATGCTATTATGGCTATTATGCCAATAGTGCGAGAAAAAGATCCGGAATTTAATCCAATTATTGTCAACAAATCGTTAGGAATAATTGAAAGCATTAATGAGGAAGTTGATAATTATGACGATGCTGATATAAAGGAGTTTTTTGACAAATTCAAATCATCAAGTTTACAAATAAAATTTGATTATTATAATATTAGCGAAGCAGAGGATGTTCCATTGCCATCATCACAACGATCTAGACAACTGGTAATGCGAGATTTTTACACAGAAGTTGAAAAATATATACACCACCCTATGTTAAATTATTAGAAAAAGTAAATATCTATATTTCAGAAGACATAACTTTAAAAATCAAGATCAGAAAAGTGATGTTATCAAACTTTAGGACAACCTACGCTATTGTCAGGCAGCATCTTGTTCTTAAAAATTATAGAGTACAAGATATAGCTCTTGTTCTTGGATTTATTGACGAGACTGAGCGACTTTATAGTCGTTTGGTAAACGAAAAATACGAGGAAATAAAATCTAGTTTTAATTCGTATAGTTGGTTAACGAAAGCCGTGGTAATGATGGATCTGCAATATGAAAATACAGCTTCAGCCGTTTACGACAAGTACATAAATTTTCTTGCCGACGCAAATAATACAGAATTTCGGCAAGAACTTGACGCAGTTGTTGGAACAACAACCCTCACAATTGTGTAACAATAAAAAAAGATGATGAAAAAGCAAATAATCAACTTTAATCACCTATCAAAAAATATTTCGAAAGCCGATCGAGATGCACTATTGCAGTGTTACATGTTTTATCATAAGCAACTTTGGTGCGTAAAACATTGTTATAAATATTACAGAAGAATAACATCAGTAATTTCTTATTTACCGCTGTTAATGACAAGTTCCGGTATAATTTCTAGCGGCATCACTAAATCCGTTCTTTTTAATAATTTCAAGAGTTGGTGTTAGTTTAACAACTGCTCTGAAGAAGATAGAGCCTAGATTTACAAAACAAAAAAAAATGCTTGTAAAACGACAAGTATAACGAATTAAACATTACATTGCGAGTAAGCAAGTATGAACATATTTATCAGAAAACTTATACAATCGGATTTACTAGAGATTTAAAAAATGATAATACTAACAAAATTGTTTAAGTGAATTTTGTCTAAAGTTTATAAACAATCTAACAAAAGTTTGTTAAATATTATGTATAATATTTCACCATTCGATTAAGATTATCGTAAAACAATAAAGCTGTATCACAATAATTACAATAATCGAGCCCCATCAAATAACATAATCGTTCTTTCTTCGCCTCTGGTAGATTTTTGATTGCATGATCGAATACGTCAGTATCTGGACCAGACATCCAACCTTCTAGTTCGCTATTGTCTGCGCTAAGTACAATCCAAAAAGACTCGTCAGATGTTTAAATAAAGCCAGATTTTCCAGCATTTGTTACATCAAGTTTATAAAAAGCCATTTTTATTGACTCAAATTCTACAGTCTCCTTCTTTGTTAAATTTAATCCAATCATTTTACATGTGTTTGCTGGTAATCGGTTACATCTATAGCCATTATAAAATTCCATCTTCTATTATAAATTCTAATCTCTAATATAAATTTTATCTAACAATAAAATATACAACCAAGTTGTAGTAGTAGGGATATACCAGTGTTTCTGGCTCAGAGACACAAAAATCGTCCCAACAAATACGGTCATAAATTTTGCCATAAATGTTGTTACCAAATATTAAAATAAATTTTTATATTGTTTTGATACGTGGGTCTCACGGGGGTGGCAGGAAAGTCGATTTCGTATTTGCTGGAACGATTTTTGGGTCTCTGGGCTAGAAACCTGGTATATTCCTATTACTATTATATGTTTGTTATGTATGAAGTCATACTTGTGTCCTGGAACTATTTGTATGTTATGTATGAAGTCATACTTTTGATGTGACACTGTATGTATGTTAAGTGTGAAGTCATACTTTTGTCCTGGCACTGTATGTATGTATGTTATTTATTTAGTCAAACTTTTGACCTGGCACTGCATATATTGTTACGACTCATTGGTCTTAAACTAAGTAAATATTAAGAGTGAAAGCCAACAAGTTTAGTAAACTTTAACAAATAATTTATTTCCCAAGAATACAAAGTGAAATTTTAAAAAGAACTTAGAGTATTTTGAATAAAATCCCAAAGAGTCCTAAAAGTTCTATAACAAGTCCGAAAGTATAGTGTTCTGAATGAATTCCAATACTGGATGTGTTGCTGTACCAATAGCCTGGAATAGTCTGATGTGCTAACAGTCTTGATGTATCAGAATGATATGATCCAGAATGTCCTTGAATAAATTCAAATTAATCCCCAAATAATGCTTTAGTCCAAAAAGGATCAGTGATCACTTTGTTTTCCCAATAAATAATTTAAATAAATAAATCCTCTGAAAGTTTAACCGAACACAACTAAAAGACTGATTCCGCTATAAATGTTAAGATATGAATAAATAATTCTGAGGAAAACAACCTGAAAGTAAAAACTTAAGACAAATAAGAGTACCAGATGAGGGAAAAATTCATTTTCAGAACATTCTAAATTGTAAATAAGGTCAGGTGTTTGACTAGCATTTTAATAAAGAGCATGGCGAACATCGGGTAGGTCAGGAATCTCCAAGGGGAAAACCAATGTCCTAAACTCAGATTAAAGTAACCATGTTTACCTACAAGTAATAATTATCTTAAAATATAATCTACAATCATTGATAAAAATTAGCTGTATAATATATTGTTTACTAAATGACCCAAACGCCAAGCACACACACACACACACACACACACACACACACACACACAC